>JABWIB010000455.1:64712-97386 GCA_016617825.1 Platyplectrum ornatum
CCCTCTCCCCAGTGTTCCCTCTATAACCCTCTCCCCAGTGTTCCCTCTATAACCCTCTCCCCAGTGTTCCATCTATAACCCTTGGCACTACCTTCAATTCTTTTTGGCATTAACCTACAGCACAAACGCAAAGACTGTAACAAATTCACTACATTATTATAAATATAAATGTACTTCATATAATGGCATTTATGAAAATACGACTTGCGTATACTTTATTATGGAATTTGTGTGTTGCACTTCTTATTTCTTATCTTTCAATCTAACTGACTATGTGAACCAGGAGACTTTATTATTTACATTCGTCTGGCCTGTCAGGTAGAGCCGTGCTCAGATGATCCTACTTATAACATCATTATTGCTACCGACATTGGTATGTTCAGACTCTTCACAGTGCTCCTTCTACTTCATTGATTACAAAGTCATACTTCTGGGTTTCCTCTTTTACTGTTCGCGTGGCTCTGGAATAAATTACTTTCATCTACTTCTGTGGAAAGTTTGATGAGATCCTGACTGTGATTTCTCTGAAAAAGTTCTTTCCAAGTTTTATTTTTGGATATCGTGTACTCTGTGTCATGCCTTTAGAATCGTTTGTTATATTCGCTGGAATTTATATATTTTATAGCAATTTTTACGAAACTCACTGACAGATACTATTGGGATGTTGTAGGTTCAAAGAGTTGGTCAAAAAGCCGAAAAAGTACCCAAATATTCTAATTAAAAATGAATCATATTCTCCATCATTTTATACAATCAACTTAATTCATATTCAACTACTGACAAATGTAAGGACTGGGGACATACAGGCAAAACATATCAGGACTAGGGACATACAGAGACAACATATCAGGACTGAGGACATAAAGGGAAACATATCAGGACTGGGAACATTCATGGAAACATATCATGGCTGGGGACATACAGGGAAACATATCAGGACTGGGAACATTCATGGAAACATATCAGGACTGGGGACATACAGGGAAAACATATCAGGACTGGGGACATACAGGGAAACATATCAGGACTGGGGACATACAGGGACTACATATCAGGACTGGGGACATACAGGGAGTACATATCAGGACTGGGGACATACAGGAAAACATATCAGGACTGAGGACATACAGGGAAACATATCAGGACTGAGAACATTCATGGAAACATATCAGGACTGGGGACATACAGGGAAATATATCAGGACTGGGAACATTCATGGAAACATATCAGGACTGGGGACATACAGGGAAACATATCAGGACTGGGGACATACAGGGACTACATATCAGGACTGGGGACATACAGGAAAAACATATCAGGACTGGGGACATATCAGGGAAACATATCAGGATTGGGGACATACAGGGACTACATATCAGGACTGGGGACATTCAGGGAAACATATCAGCACTGGGGACATACAGGGAAATATATCAGGACTGGGGACATACAGGGACTACATATCAGGACTGGGGACATACAGAGACTACATATCAGGACTGGATGCAGTTTCCCCAGCAGTGTGTATGTGCTCGAGGGAGGGGTAAGCAAGTTGTATTTTTTGCACCTGGGCCCAGTACTAGTTCCCAATTTGCACCTCTTTTTAGTAGGTCCTATTTTCGGAGACATCACACTGGAGTGATACTCGATTGAAATATTACAGACGACTCTTCAGTAAAATATTTTCTTTTCATTTATTACCAGCTTTATAGGAAACAGACTGGATCCAGGCTCTTAACACCTGTATGTAAGAAGATAGCATACTCCCCTAGTTGGGTAAAAAAAATGATTAATAATATATTTATATTATTAATATATTAATATATATGAAATAAATGTTCTGCATTGGTTGAATTTATTTTGAGATTTTCTTTATGAATACATATAGTTTATAAAGTATTTATAGAGCTGGACTATAGGGCGCTATGTCCACCCAGTTAAACAGACTTCGGAACTTACTTGAACATCCTTTCAATTCTCCATCGCATTGTCTGCATTCAAAGTAATTTCTCTCTCCCCGAAAATGAATGTATCTTATTGTTCTACATGTTTACTGAAGTTCCCAGCTCTGCCTCAGCAGGGAGCATACTTTAGTTCATAACTGCCTTTAGGGTAAAGAAAAAGATATTTTCTGTAGCAAAGATTGGATCTTTTCTCTTTTTTTTAAGTCTTAAAGGATCATCTTGTAATATACTGATAGCTTTAGGAAAAAAAACTACTCCCTGCTAATTCCTTTTATCACTATCATGTTTTTCCAGCAAAATATCATGTGTAGCATTTTAAATCTACATCTGTTAATACGTGCCCCCAGAGTGAACAGAATCTCGCACTGGAAAAGGTCTGCTTTGAAAATAATAATAATAAAAAAGTAATAATAGTTTTTTGTGAGCGTCTTTCTTCTGTGCAGGCTCCGGGCTTTGTAATGCTGTGGGTAATTATTAGGACTACCAATATAATTAGCACAATAATGGAGAGACTTGTAGTATTTTTAATTAGTGTGGTTTTGATCTTCAATTCATTGATCTTGTGTCTTTAGTGATGATGAGTAAGAGCTGTTGGATGTATTGGTTATTATAGAGAAGAAGGGACAGTTTTAGCGCACCCCAACCATGGAACTGGTAAAAGCCTAGGTGATGAACTGGAGATGGTCACAGGTAAGAAGCAGCAGCGGTAATAATCCGAATAGAAGTACAACTTTCTCTGGTTTTCTCCAGGTTACATTACAAGTATCAGTATTTTAAAAGAACAAGCGAATGTTTATTCACTTATATATTGTTTAAGAAGGTGTGGGTCAGCCAGGGTTGCCATCAGGGTATGACAGCCGGGCCTACTGTCCTGGGCCGGGGCGGAGTGGAGAATCAGCGCCATGATACTTCCGCTTTCCACTGTTGGCAATGCATGCCAATACTCACTTAGGGCTGGATTCAGCTTTTCACTCTCATGACTTACACTCTCATGGGTAAAACCATGATGAATTGCGGGGGGGGGGGGTAAAATGAATGTCAGTGTGTGCATGCAGGGAGAATACTTTATTGTTGCATGTTGCACACAGATACTGACCAGCGTTACTGTTACACTGTTATTACACTTGGGCTGGAAACATCATCTCTCAACTCACCGCTAGGATGACCCGTGAGTCTCGGGCGACCAGGCCCCCCACATAACGCTAGAACGTCCGTCAGGCCTTTAGGAGGCAGTGGCCCGGTGGTCCCCCTGATGGCGGCCCTGTCTCAACCCCAATACTGATTACAACAGGTGATAGTTACTTCTCCTGCAATTTATCATGGTCTCACCCAGGTGTAACTTTCCTCCTAATTCTCTCTCTGAATCCCGTTCCATATTCTCGCCTGAGAAACACGATAACAATAACAGAACACTTTGTAATGCTTTGGCTTTTTCTTATTGTTTAGACATCAATGTTCTGGATGTTATAAATCCCCTTTACTTCTGAAAAAGTTTCATTCTTTTAAGTTGACTCCGACTAACCCATGACATTTGCAAAGTTCAGGTGGCTCCAGAAGACGGCTACTTCATCCCTGACTGCTGCAGTACAGTTACGGTGACTCTATACCTGTTACTCAGTAGGCGATGATGACCTGCAAAGTCCATTCACAACTCTGAACACAATTCCTTCTCCATTCCCTCGCTGCGCTAACCTAATGTGACATCTGAAAATGAGGAATTCAGTCACCGGGTGAGCTATCCACAAGCATCTAACCTGCCAGCTGAGCTTAGACACTCTCCTGCAGCAGACGTGCCGATAAGATGCTATCACTTAGTACAGAATAATTAGCTAACAGCAATTGTGTATCCCATGGCTGCACCAGCTGTCTGTCAAAGCTCCCTGTGATGTGGAAGTACAATGCCGGAGAACCTGAAATGGGAATATCAAGACGAAATCAGGGGAATCTGTATAGCTAAGAAGCAAAATGTTATTTCAAAGGCATAATGTGAAAGGGTAATAGAACAAGGGGGGATTAGACACCCCCAACATATTAAAGCAATACCCCTACAAACACCCCCAACATATTACAGCAATACCCCTACATCACCCCCAACATATTACAGCAATACTCCTACAGACACCCCCAACATATTGCAGTAATACCCCTACTGACACCCCCAACATATTACAGCAATACCCCTACTGACACCCCCAACATATTACAGCAATACCCCTACATCGCCCCCAACATATTACAGCAACACCCCTACAGACACCCCCAACATATTACAGTAATACCCCTACTGACACCCCCAACATATTACAGCAATACTCCTAAAGACACCCCCAACATATTCCAGCAATACCCCCACAGACACCCCAACATATTACAGCAATACTTATATAGACCCTTCACATATTACAGCTTTATTCCCACAGACACCCCCCATATTACATCAATACCCCTACATACACCCCCAGGTTTTCCCTGGGCATTGACCCACTGATGTGCAACCTGGTACAGGTTCATGTCCAGCAGCAAGAATTGGTGGTAGGATACATTGTGAAATAGGCCTATAGAGTTGTAGCTATTGATATTAATGAAGGAAATGGTGAAGAAGGGAATAGTGTAAAGAAGAATGGAACAGTCTGATTAAGTGGGCCACATAAATGACCACCACACACAACAGTGGTCGGACCATATTTTGAGTTCCATGTTGATTTAAACTGGCCCTGTCCATTGGTTCTGCGTAGTTAAGGTCTTGTGAGAGATGATGGTTTTCTCTTGAGATCTTGTATGTCAATGTAGCCTCCGTATCACCTCTGTATCTCTGCTCCTGACTCACCGTGGCACAGACCCTGGCTGACTTCACCCACCACCATTTCTGGATCATAACTGACATAATGTGAAACTGATTTAGGGACTTTATCACAAGTCATTAACTGTTGAATTATATAAGGAAGGCAGAAAATGTGTTACATATATTTTTCTATGTTACAGTTGCAATACAAGAAAAAAACTTATTGCACATACGATACTATGGTACAAAGCTGTGTATCCATCATGCCAATTACATTGACGTCATACTCGTCATACTCGTCAGTCAGTGAATATGGAAGTAGTTCAAAACTGTGTAGTTCCATATGAGGAGTGAATAATCTGCATTATTCATTATTCATTAGTATATACCGGTTATGAGCTAAATACGAAACTGAATCGTACAAGAACCAAATGTGTCCTCTGGAAAAATCTAAATGATGAATAATGTATCTTAGTGTTGTCCTCTCTCTCTCTCTCTGCCCACTCATGCTCTCTCTTCATCCTCTCCCAGTACCCCTCACTCTTTAACTTCTGTGCCGTTTCCTCTCCACCACTTGTCTTTTCTCCCTCACTCCTTCCTTTTCCCTTACCCCTTTCTCTCTCTCCCTTCCTTATCCTGGCTCTTTCTCGCTTCCCTCTCTCTCCTCTCTCCCTCCCCTATTCTATCTTTCTCCTCCCCTATATCTCATCTCTTCATTCCCCACTCTCTTTTTCTCTCTTTCCCCTCTCTCTCTTTTTCTCTCCCTTCCCCACTCTCTCTTTTTCTCTCTTTCCCCTCTCTCTCTTTCTCTCTCTCTCCCTTCCCCACTCTCTCTTTTTCTCTTCTTCCCCACACTCTCTTTTTTCCCCCACCTCTCTCTCTCATTCCACTCTCTCCCTTCACCACTCTCTCTTTCTCTCTTCTCCCCCCTCTGTCTTTCTATCTCTCTCTCACTCTCTCTCTCTCTCTCTCGCTCTCTCCCTTCCCCACTCTCTCTTTCTCTCTTCTTTTGGCCACCTCTCACTCTTTCTCCCCTCTCTACCTTCACTGCTCTCTCTTTCTCTCACCCTCTCTCTCCTCTCTCCCTTCCCCATCCTTTCTTTCCCTTTCTCTCTCTCTCTCCCTCTCTCTCTCTCCCTCTCTCTCTCTCTTTCTCTCCTCTCCCTTCCCCACTCTCTCTCCTCTCTTTCTCTCTCTCTCTCCCCCTCCCTCTCTCTCATTTCCCCATTCTCTCTCCCATCTCCACTCTCTCTTTCTCTCCCCCCAGTCTCTATTTCTCTCTCCCCCCTTTCTCTCACTTCCCCACTCTGTAATTCTCTCTTGACTATTTCCCTCCATACCTGCTCTGTCTCTCTCTACACCTGTCCGTCTCCTGCCTTTCTTCCCTCTCTCTTATCTTGGAATGATAATAATTTATCCTTTTACCCAACAAATCGTCTCCTAATTAGAAATCGTCTGTGAATTCGTTACTGTACATAAAAGGTATTCTGCAAAAGTCAAAATGACATTGAATACTCAATTAAATGTCATTTTGAGCCACAGCACCAAAAGTATATTTCTAAAATAAGCAGCGAGTATATGATCTGAATAGTAAAGAGAATCTCTATACAAAACAAGATCCCTTATCTACTACAGCATCTCAATTACTCCCAGAGAATATGTAAAAGTCTGCGCACAGCTCCTTCATAATTCAGAAAAAAAAGTATAAGGTCCTGACTTATTTAATGTTTGTGTATATATCGATTTAGTCATTTAGTAATACTGAAATTGTAATTTTAGTGCTGGCTCCATTTTCTCTAATAACATAGTGCCATATCCAGACTAAACATACTATTTACTCACTCAAGAGTGGGTAAACCCATGTTGAATTGCAGGGGAGTTTAAATTTATTAGTTGCAAACAGAGTTGACAGATGATGTTTCCAGCCAGGGCCGCCGCCAAGATCACCCAGGCCTCACAATGTCCCGAGCGGCCGGGCACCCCACATAACGCCAGGATGTCGTGACGTTGTGACATCACAATGCCACCGCAGGAGGCCGTTGGGCCTATTTAAACTCATTTAGACACCAATAATGGTGTCTAAGGGAGTTCACGCAGGCTGCCGGCAGTGGCCGTCAAACTAGTACAGGGTGCCTGGCCACTGCCGGGGGGGTGGGGAACGGCCGGGCCCGGGACTGTAGGCACGGATGCCCCCCCCCCTGATGGCGACCCTGTTTCCAGCCCAAGTNTAATAACAGTGTAACAGTAACGCTGGTCAGTATCTGTGTGCAACATGCAACAATAAAGTATTCTCCCTGCATGCACACACTGACATTCATTTTACACCCCCCCCCCCTCTGCAATTCATCATGGTTTTACCCATTTGTGAATAAGTCATTAGTGCCTAAAGTCTGCATCTGGTCCATACTGGTCCAGCTAATTGTTACTAATTACTAGTTTGCTTTGGGAGCTTGATTCCTCGTTCCATTGCTGTTCATTGGGGTCTCATACAGAATGTTATACAGGGCATGTCTAAGTCCATGAGGATGGAAGAGTTCACATCTTATATGAGACCATTTAGCTGCAATCAGCTTACTGACTATTTGTAAATGTGCCAGGAGTGTCATGTCACTGAAGTCTAGATAAGTCTAGTCTTAACCAAACCTCCTCCTCTAAGCTACACCCCATCCCCGCGTAAGAAGTAACTTGTAATTGGCCAATATTTTATCGGTATGAGGTATGAGTGTCACAGGGAACGCATTAAGAATATGTGAGTACAACTTATGAGCGATCTGTAATACGAAAATGGATGCTAAACTTAATTTAACTTAATTTACTAAACTGTGGCTTTAGGAAAGCCGTGATGTTGCTCAGAATCCGATTCAAGCTCACATTCTCCAGAGAAATCGAGGAAACACTGCAATTCAAACCAGCAGCATAGGAATGCCCCTAATAATCTGAATCCTCCAGAAATCTAAATATGTCTGATAATAGAAGAAGACTTACATTTACGCCCTTAAAGGCGGCATTATTCCTCATTGTCAATTAAGCCGAGAAATTTTATTAGCTACCATATGCGGGGAATACAAGCATTATGTGATTCTCCGATAAATACTCAACGTCTTGTAAACATCAATAGTAAATAAAATAAATTTTAGCAGCACAGAAAGTTTATTTGTGTAAACAGAATTTAGCTTGTCGTCTCAGTGCGTAAAATTATATTCCAAAACCCCCAAATGGTATTTTATTTCGAGAAGTTAAAAGGGATAATTCGTCAAACTAAGCTGGATGTTGTAAAAGTTTCCTGGAGACATAATTTTAGCTTGACAGGGAAATATTACAATCTCTGCCCGCTCGACAAATATTTCAGCTGTCTTCATTTCCACTATACGCCATGGCAGAATTTAAATAAAATGAAACATTATTAAATCACGAGCAAAACAAACTCTATCAAGGTGGGTATAAATCTCGCAATATTGCCATGTATATCCTTAATTAGTTTTTTTTTTTTGTTGTTTTTATGTTGTCTTAGATGTAGATAAGATGTAGATGGGTAGATCATTAATGTGCCCCAATTTCATGTTAATGTTTTTCCGTGAATATCAAGATTTCATTCCAAAGCGCCGAAGGCATTTCACTTGTATAAGCGGAGAGACGTGCACCGATGAGACGATATTAGTGATTATAAAACCATTAAAAACACAATGTTGGGTCAACAAAGAAAAGTTTTCTTTTAGGTATTTAAGCCAGTGCAGATTTTTTTTTATGTTTAAAGAAACTATCGTTCTTTATACGACAGATTATACGGAAAAAAAATGTCAAGTTACTGTTTATCATTTACATGACAGATACGCTGATCTGTTCACAGGATTTACATTTGTTTCTCGTTTTTAAGGAATTATAATTCGAAAAAGAATGAATTACCTATCACAACAGCAATCTATTTAGTGGGAAGGGATTTAGCGGATTAAAGGAAAGTATTCTGTTTAATGTTTTGTCATGCTCTATTCAATGCCTATACAGACGTTAGCCTTAGACTCGTATTCTAACTTTTTCTTTTCATGATAATAATAGTTTTAAAATTGTGTTTTTTTTATGTAAGTGAACATGTCTGGTGGATAAAGTTTTGTATCGCTTTTCTAAACCCAGTGAACTCGTAAAAATATGCTTTTTTTAGTTTTTCGAGTAACATGGGCCTAAATTTACTTACCAGAGACATTAAAATGTGTGAACTTGAATCTGGGCACCATTCCCAATTTTTTAATCTCTCCGCAATTTCCCTGGTTAGTAAATTTAGGCTATGGAGTTCAAATGTGTTTGACTGACATATATATGATATATTGACTAGTTTAATTATATGCATTCTGTACGTTAATGTAACGTAAGAAGATATGGTCTGAGCCAGGGGTTTTCAACCAGTGGTATGTATCACTTGTGGTTCATGAATCCCTGTCTCTTGGTACACAGAGCAGTGGGTGCAGTTGTTTTTAGTTAGTATTTAATTTCAATATAGGCTATATCAGTGCTCGAAGTGGGGTGTATACGGGGGTATGCCATACCATCACTTTTTCCACTGATGTAATTGAAATACTACAAATCTCCATTGACTTCAATTCTATTCAGTTTTTTTCATACGGTCACTTCTGAATGTCCATACCCCCACTTCTAAATTTCCACTTCGACCACTGGGCTATATAAAGGAATAATTAGTCAATCTTCTAATAATAGAGTAATGTAGAGAGAGGGATGTGGGAGAAGATAAGAATTAAGGAGAAATTAATGGGGACAGAATCTGATGGATCAGTGGTATTTGACCTGCTTCCATAATGGGTTACTGGTACACACCAGAAAAAGGATGAGAACCACTGGTCTATGCCTTTCTGATGGTAGGTCAAGTGTATATTATGGGACCAGATCCTCTTTCCCGCACATGTCCTGTACACCGCTTTCACTCCCCTCTCTCTGTAGGAAACTTATTGTGCGGATTCATTTAAATGGTTCCCCCGCTCGCCTAGTGTAATGTAGATGGGCAGGGGTTCTGGGTTGGGGTCTATTTGGCAACATTTGGAGCATGTATAAAATTACCCAACATCCTTACTCTATGGTGTAGAAATACAAAAATGAGTGAAATACTTGACTATGGACACATCTGTAGTACGTCATCTACTGACCAGTACTGAACAATACAATAAAGATATTTATAGTGACCTCTATGAAATGCAGGTAGCATCCTACTGCTCACAATATAGGGTTGGCATCATAGTGACCTCTAAATATGATAAGGAGAGCATTCTGGCTTCCATTCTATACAGAAACAGCTTTCCCCAGCGTGTTGCCTTGCTATACTTGGTAGGTTCACACCATGCATGGTAGGTTTTTCCCATCTTGGAGAAAGTTGACCATGAACACATCTGTAATACATTTACAACATTGACCGGGAGCCCTCTCCCGGCCCGGCTTACCTTTAAAATGCCCTTCATTATGAGGGTTTCTAAGTAACTCTAAAACTGTAACAACTTTATTAAAATGTCAGTGTATATCTATATTATTGTAGGTTTTAATGGTTGTTTTTGTAACCTTTTTAGCAGCATTTGTTGGTTGCCTGGAAAAAGCAGCAGATAAAACCTTGATAACACCATGTACTATATTGTGTCATTCCCCTGCTTCATCCGTCCCATCTCTCACTATCACCAGTTCAGTCTGACAAACATTTCCCGATCCTTACAGATCTTTTTCAGCAGACTTTAAATTGCTTCAGTAGATGGTTAACAGCCCGCCACAGCAACACTTTTATTGCATCTTTCTGAAAGATTATAATTATTATGTCAGCTCTAACCTCCAGTCTAACTTTGTAAGCATGTGGCGGATGGTTTCATGTTGATTTTGCTGTTGTGATATTGAAAGTAATTGTCCTTGAAAATGTTTTTTTTTTTTTTTTTTTTCACACTGTCATGGCTGGAGTTTGTGTGAGTCAACTTTGGGTTTTACTGAGCATTCTTAAAATTTCTAAACAACTTTTGTTAGTCTTGTTTTTGTTACTTTTTTTCTACAGAATATTCACATTAAAGGGACTCTTCAGGAATACTAGATTAATGTTCCCAATTGTTACACATTGCTATAATGAATATTGAACCGATCCAGATGGTGACTTTACACCAGTGCCCATAATTCTTGACCTAACCCTCCCCCCTCCTTCCATTACCCTAACCCCAACCCTTCATTCCCTGAAGCTTAACTCCAACCCTCCCCTCACTGCCGCATAAGCCTCCATTCCCCACTGCCTTACTCCAACCCTCCCCTATTCACAGCCTAACTAACCCTAACTCTCTATTCATCGATACCTAATCCTAAACTTTCCCTTTTATGCTAAATACCTTCCCTGCAACCTAACCATCCCCTTCTGCACTCCATTCCCTCCCCACTTTCTAACCCTCACCTTCCCTTTATAGACTTCATCTTCTCCCCCCTTAATAAATTAGCATGCAGGGAAAACACTGCTTATGTATATAGAACTCAAATAATGCAGATCTTTTATCTCGAGTTGATGCAGGGAACGACACCTTTCACCAATAATTCTTTTTTCAGTTTAAATTTGCCGGACCTGTGCCGAAGTCTTTACTTGCACCTGTTTTCTCTCATTACTCTACCTACTAAATTTTTTTCCTCCTCACCAATGGTACATTTGTGCTGGTACACAGCGGCGTGATGTGACTTTATCTCTTTGTGTTTTTCCAGCCTTCTATTCTCTCCCTCATGTGTCTCCAGGCTTCCATAATTTCCATTATTACGTGTGGGTCATCAGCCTTTTCAATATCTCCCCTTTGTACATCACCCGTTTTCCTATATTTCCCTTTGAGTGTGTCCATCCTTCCAATCTCTCGTCCTTGTTTGTATACAACCTTCCAAACATCAACCTATTTCTTTAACATGCTTTACTTACCCTTTGCAGTCTCCCCTCTCCTGCTTCTGCCTGCTGTAAATGAGGCTTAGGTCATGCCAGTTTCTCACTGAAGGCATCCTATTGGCTATATAGGCTTTCTCCTATGCAGACCAGCTACCACTCAACACTCCCCACCACCCCTCTCAGCACCACTGAATGTTCAATACTATGATAGGTCTATTTAATTCCTGTGAAGGTATGTATTTTGTGTCTAAAGTATTATTTATGTTCTCTAACTTCTGCTAAATATTTTGACTTTTATTCATTTTTTCATGTTTAGCATATTATGCATTTTGCTAGGATCAGTTTTTTTTTTTTAGCAAATCCTAAATATACACACTTCAAAATGTAGCGAGCTCTGGCAGGAACTAGCCATCGCTATGTAGTAGGATGCTGAGTAGACTTAATCTTTTTCAGCCTCCATAATGCAATGTAATTATAATACATGATTACAACTTATTATAATCAATCAGCATAGTCTTAAGTGTAATTTATTTTCCAGCAGATGTGGATGCATTAAATCATCCCATAAAATGGACTTTCTTTCCAAAAAGAGGAATTACTGTATTACAATGAAACCATGCACCAATACAGTAAACCGCTTAATGCATCGTATATTACTGCAATTACACAATGATCTATGAACCTTTCCTTTGTTTAGCTTTGGGGACAAAAATGTAAACTTTAAGTAAATGAAGTAAATATCTATTGTGATTTGCATGATCTTACCTGTCCTTTAGGTCCCCAAACTTTATTCAAATTACTTTCCGCTAGTTGAGCCATGGGCGACTGAACCTTTTCTCGTCTTTTTGAACTGTATCCGCTAAGGCTCCACTAAATAAAGGAACAATGGGAATTTTTTTGTTAGTTTAATTCTAACGTTGTTATTTTTATCTTCCCTTCTAAGCTTAATGCATTTCTGTTTTTTCATTATTTAGTAGAGATAGATAGATAGATAGATAGATAGATAGATAGATAGATAGATAGGTTTTCTACTGTTGATGTGTCACGCAGGAGAGCCATGGGTATATAAGAGAAGGTTTGGCACCACTTGATGTTAGAGCCCCATGGTGGAACTTACCCTGACTAGTATATGCGTCCTTCCAGGGTTGGATCGGAAGGGCTCCAGAGAGGCTGAAGCTAGCAGAGACCCCAGCATGTCTGGAGGATTTGGACACTCAACCCACAGGATGGTGGGGGGCCCCTAAAGTAATGGAGACCCTACCCAAGGAAGCAGCAGAAGTTGGTCTGAAATGGCAACTGGGCATCCCAAGCCACTTCAGCCCATATATATGTTTAATTTAAATATGAGCCAGGTGTTCTAGGGCAACGGGTCTGAAGAGAGGAGAACAGTCCTGTTGTGCGTAGCCTATTAGGACAGGGGAGGCTCATTGTGGACCAGAGCGAGATGACGTTTCGCTAAGTGGAGGCTACAACATAAGGAGACCAAAGCCAAAGCAAGGGCAGCGGTCTACCTGGATACCCTGCAGCAGCCACAGATTGTACAAAGATTGTACACTCTGTGACTTGGCTCATGAAACACCATGGTTCGGTCATCTGGGGCCTTAAACTGGGAGGCCATGAGGCAGTGACTTTTGGGTCATCTTTTTATTCAAGTCTGGGTAAAACATAAAATCCCCCCAAAAATGACTCTTTTGCCTTTTATGGATACAAATGTTCTAGTTGGATGGTGAAACATTAAAAAACAAATCTCAAATTTAATCTGTATAAACGCAACATAATATTTCTACAGCAATGACCCTGAAATTTTTGAAATAGTTTCACATGCTACAACGAAAGCCCTTGAAACGAGAAAATCACAAGCGTCCAGGCTCACAATAATATTGACGGCCAAGCAATATCAATCATCCCGTTGACAGAATGGACATATTACATTATGAAATGACCTTTTCAGGTACATTACTTTGTATCTAATATTAGTATATTGCTCGACTGCTCTTCGGTAAGATATTATGAATCACATAATATAGCCTTAATCTTATGTTTCATTTCCTGAGTATTAGTATATTGTATAGTGCACCTTATTTACGCCACAAATAACTACAAACCTTTGAACCGTACGACGGAATGAAAAGTCTATTAAGATGTAAGGAGGCTATTAGATATTCAATGAAAACAATCCCATGTATAGCAAGTATCTTAATTAGGTAACAGGAGAAGCAAACTATTTTTTTCTGAGGACTCTTGAATGATTTACGTAGAGATGGTTGAATTCATCAGAATAAGTGGAAACACACCAGCTGAGAGTAAGCAGCCATGGGAACCGGCTCACGTTGGTCTACTTTGATTCATTCAAATAGTTCACAAAATGAACCATCAACCAGGAATCGCTTCCTGGTTTCTTTCTTCATCGCAGCCTCAGTTCATTAATGGGAACCAGGATGTAAGCTTTGAATCCATCTCCAAGGATATTATTGTCTTTTTAAATAAAAATAAAAAATTCTAGAAGTTGTAGTTTTATGGGACATAAATGTGTTCAAGCAATGTACCAGAAAATTGAGAAAGTCAAATACTTGTTGCATCGGGAAAGGAATTAGTATTAGAAAGAGAGAAGTAGTAAGGTTACTTTATAGGTTGTATCCTGGAATACTGTGTTCAGTTCTGGACATATCTACAGAAGGACATAAATACAATGGAGACTGTGCATAGGAGAGACACTAAAACCCTGCCTTCTCATAAATAGATATGGGATAGATAGATAGATAGATAGATAGATAGATAGATAGATAGATAGATAGATAGATAGATCAAGTAACTGATCACATAGGACCAGATCCAGACTTTATATACTATACAACTTACAAGTGAGTGACCAAAACTATGAATGTTAGTGTTAGTGTTTGCATGCAGGGAGAATACTTTATTGTTGCATGTTGCACACAGATACTGACCAGCGTTACTGTTACACTGTTATTAGACTTGGGCTGGTAACTCCCCTGCAACTCAACATGGTTCTACTCACTCTCTCATAAGTGATGCGTAAATAAATAGTACACAAAGTTTAGATCTGGTCAATAGACATCAAATCACTTGATCTTAAATTCTAAAAAAAGACTCTGGTGTCTTCGCCGGTAACTCGGTGATAAAGTGGGAGTCAATGGCATCCAGACAGATCCCAATCAATCAGCCAGCACAGGAGAGAGAAATCTACTTTGTCATGATAGGATTCTTAAAGAAATAGTCATAAATCCAGTATGAACTATGAGCCTGCAGCGTGGATAATTTATTCATTATCCACCCCAGAAAAAATAATTAAGTCATGCTTTCTTTCCTAGCGCTTCATTACGGTTTAGGATTTTTTTCCGTTTTTTTTCCCTCTGTCGAAACCAGTGACTGAATGCTTATTAAAATAAATTAGATGCTAAACTTTTAACTCTGGCTTAAAGAAAAACTAATCCACTTTTCTAGTAGAAGCAATATTGATTAAATGCATCTAGTTTCATGCAGAGAAGACTAATTCCTTTAGCTACAGTTTCCGATTTTAAATCATGTTATATCTGTATTACTGAGGTTTGAGAAGTACATAATGAACGGTGGAGTTTATAATTGATATTAACCTCTTTAGAAGTGTGCCATTGCAATCTAACTTTTCCTGTCTCGGTTCCAGTAGGTGCTATAAGATGACGTTGAAAGTTGATGTGTAGACTATCCTCGATTGGAATTTTGATATTTCATGATTGGAAGTGTATAACTATATATATAGTTATGATAAAAAAAGAGAGAACATTAACTCAACTCTAGATAGATTGTACAGAAAGTTTGTAACCAATATCCACCAATCGGATTCAAGCTCCCAGTTTAATTTTACACACTGGGGCATGTAAACTCAAATCTGATTGGTTGCTATGGGCAACATCCCCACTTTTCAATCTCACTGCAATCTCACCGCTTAGTAAATATACTCCCTAGAAAGCATTACACTGATTTAAAAGTGTAGAATTTGAGTTACGTTTACCTTTGGGGTTTGTTTATAGTTATAGTTGGGTGTTAGTGATGTCGTTGGGGTTGAGATTAGGGTTGGAGGTTATTTTAATATCAACCAAATTATGTGTACATCTTATAATATTTTAACACGGCTGGAAGTGGGGGTGTATACGGGGGTACACCATACAAGCACTTCTCCCTATGATGTAATTAAAAAACTTGCAATCTCCATTTACTACTTTAATATTCCATACCCCCACTTCTAAATTTCCACTTTGACCACTTATGTGTACATCTTATAATATCTTATAATATTGTAATATAACCAAATTATGTGTACACCTTATAATATTATAACCGACAACTACCAACATAACAGCACCATCAGAAAATATAAGGTCAGTATGTTAATCGTGTCAAGCATCTGGATAGAATAACTGTTGACCTTATGAATATCAACATGTAATTAGACATCATGGAAAGACATGAGCAATATTCTTGGGTCTGCGTCCTTGTCTTTGCATTTTGAGTTGCAGGGTTAAACTTCACATAGTAGATGAATGGAATAACCATGCACACAGCAAAATAAAACTAAAATTCTCAACTGAAGTTGGATTGACGTCCGAGTTTAAATGAGGTCCTTCTTTCTATTTGCTGGAATAATATTAGCGAGTAGGTCTTCGCTCTGTTTTCCACAAACTATCAATTTCCAAAATTACGCAGATTCGACAGACTCGAAAGGCATCATTTCTAAAACTATCATTTCTGCTAAGTGTGCTTTTATACAGAGTGCTCTTGGATACATTTTTTCTTTGTCTAATACAGTAGTGATGCCTGGCAGTGATAACTTAGTATTTCCCTTGAGAATTATTAGGACTATTAAGTGATGATGACCGAGAACATAAAGTTTTGTATGCTACAAATGCTACTGGAGGATACATGAAGGCCAGATTGACTGACACCACCATACTTTCCTTACTCTCAGCAAGGTCAAAAATGGCTGATGTATAATTAACATTTTTCATTTTTCTAGTATATTTCTCCCAAATTATATAGCTCTACTTTTTTCTTCTAATTTTACATTATAGGTCATAATAAAATGGGGGTTTGTGCTCTAATGAGGCCGATGTGTCCACAGATATAATTTATGGGACACACTTTGTATGTTTTCTTCATGTATTAATTGCTACATGGAATCTGAGACTATTTTAGAAACGTTATCGCTATTTCAAACAAATATTCAAGTATTATAAGGAATAGATTACTGGTTGCCAGTAATATTTTATTTTATTACTACAAACACGTATTGCTATATATATAACACACAACTAACAAATGTTTTCCTATGAAGACTTTTATTTAATTTTATCAGTATGTTGGATGAAACTGTTTAGAATAACCTTTTATTGCTTCTTGAACCCTGACGCTGGCATTGCTTCTTTTCTTTTAGAATATACATATGAAAAATTCAAATATTTTATGGAAAGGTCATGGATTTCTTATTTACAATCTTTCAAAGCATGGTCTAATATATAGGAAATTCAAGGATCTTTACATATCTGACAATGGTGATTACTTGAGCTAAGAAAGTTATACTACTTCACTGGATTAAAACCCTCCTCTCCATCCCTGAGTTCACTTAAACACTTCTATTAGATACTTTGTATTTAGAACCAGGAAACAGGTATCTCTAAATTTTATGAAAAATGGAAATATTTAATTGAATTTTTACCAGTCAATAAACAACAACATATTCGTAATCCTTTTGAATCTACTAAAAGGTTTCTTCTCCACAATGAGAATTCAGAAGGACGTTCACTTTCTTCTATTTTGTGATACTTTGAAAATATTTATTTATAGATTCTGATAAGAATATTGAATTTTAACAAATCCATTATATTATATTATTTTAAATAATATTTTATTGTTTCTTTTCCTTTTTGTATGATTGATTAAAAAATTCAATTAAAAGTTTATATATAAAAAAAGAGAATATATGTATGCTGGTCAAACACTACAGTAATCCAGACAAATTCCTTATATTGGATAAACAGATTACTACTGATGGTGTATTCAAATCTTCTTGATTATTACATTATGGTGTTGATTTTCAGCTGTGATTATGGAACAATTTTTCCATTTTGTTTATAACAAAAATGCACAAAATGACCAAGACTTGGTGAAGTAGGAATTAGCCGTGGTGAGCTGCAAACTGTCATACAGTCTTGTTTATAACATGTTATGCTGATTAACAGTAGGAAAATACTTGCTTGCGACATAGAAAGTAGACGCTGGGCAGTCTCACTATAGAGATTCTGAATAACTGGCTGACTGAAATATTTTTTTGTGCATTGCTTTCAACCACAAGTATGCCAAAAATATTCATAAATCAGAATTAGTATCTAAATGTGCAGTTACTAAATTGCATATTGTAATTGTACAATAAATTTATTTTTTGTATTGCTTAATACTTACATTACTTTTTTTAATATTTAAAAGCTTTCAGTTTCTACTTTAAAAAATGGGCATATTTGTTTTTAATATTAAAGATGAGCTCTGACAATATTCTGACAATATTTTAGAAACATGAATAATAAAAAATAAAACCACTGTTTGGGCAGAACAAACAACAGCAGCTACTTAAATGTTCATCCCCTCTGTGGTTAATTTCATTGACTTACTTCACATTAATCAACCTATGAGGTAATTGTAATATAATTTTGCTTTTATATTTTATTGACCCTTAATCAGCATTGCGACCGTCTCTAAGTGACTGTTTGCAAGTAGCAAGGAAGAAAAAAAAAGAGAAAATAAAATCAATATTTTAATAAAGTACATTCTTGATATAACACCTCCTTAATCTAATTCTCTTCACTTCCTATTCCTTGATACAATTTTTATTTCATCAGTTACCAAAACCAAATCGATGGCTAAGTAAATACTAAGAGCATAGTCTTTTAATTAAGGCATTGATTGAAGCGGAACAATTAATTATAAAACAATGAAGTGAGGAAGAAGATTTATAGACTCTGACCTCCTTTCAGGGATTTTTTATGGACTTATTCTTATGTGCGTCTCCCCCCACCGCTTCCTCTGCCCAAACTATAACACCAATCACCCAATGGCAGGACGAGAGAAATGAACTCCAGATGCCCAGTTTATGAAGATCAAGCACAAAATTTTAACCGCACAATCCGTTACCCTTGCATAAACCTAATGCTTTAATTTCCTCTTTTTTTAATTAAAATGATTTTTTTAAAGGGATTGTTGATATTATATATGTTTTATGTGTTTTTTATCTAGATAAAATAGATTGTCACATTGTTGGATGATTCTGACCTTAACTTTTTGTTGTTTTTATTAATTTGGTTTAACAGATTACAACTTTAAGTAAAATAAAAGGACTGGTCTGAAGTTGGTTACCAAAGGGATTTCCTTGTAAATCACCAATCGGTACTGAAGTTAATTAAAAACACATAGAAGGCAAATAACGTGAACCAATGATTTGAACATGGGGTTTCATGATCATCACCGAGGAGCTTTTTTCAGTGCTATAAAACCGAGGAGCTTTTTTCAGTGCTATAAAACCAAAGAAAACCCAAAAACACTACATTTTGCAGCTGTGCATGTACATGAGCTGCATATGAAATTCCAAGTTGGTGCAAAAGTGTTAAGGTAGGCAGGTCCAGATTAAGAGCCACAAGGGCCTGACAATGATGAAAGGACCATTGGCATCACCTGTGATATGTATGTGTGACCACTGTTGTGTGTGGTGGTCAATTATATGTGGGCCACTTAATCACACGGTTCTTCATCACACGGTTCTTCAACTCAATAATATCATTAGTTGCAGCATCAATTACCCCCATTGTAAATCTGGGCCTGAAGGAAGGGGTTTACAATTGCAATGACCTCACCTCAATCTCAAGGTCACCTGAATACAGTGACATCTGCCATTAGATCGCTTCTCACTTTTTGACTAATATAATCCTAAAGATCATAGGACCAGATCCAGATTTTACGTACTGACTTATGCACGTATTGACTTATGCACAAATTACTAGGGAGTTTCCTAGCTCAAGTCTAATAACAGTGCTACAGTAACACTGGTCAGTATCTGTGTGGAAATGCAAGCGTGGTTCAATTACAGTAAACATGGTTTTGTCCACTCGCTCGTAAGTTGTGCTTAATTCGATAGTACGAAAGTCTGGATCTGGTCCATAGTGTGAGGGTGACACCCTATGTTAACACGCACATCACTTCCGTAATTAAGACCCTTATTAATAATGGAGTCCACATTGTCAACATCGCTGTACAACAAGAATACAGACAGAATGGGTGGGGGAAGAGTATCCCTTCCCGCAAGTTTACATTCTAAAGGAGATTGGGTATTTCATACATAGGGTTAATTACACATACACTAGAGACAATTTAGTCAGCTGCCAATTAACCTACCAGTATGTTTTTGGGGGTATGACAGGAAACCCCTGCATGACACAGTCCACACAGATACGGTCTTTCCAGGAATCAAACCTAAACCCTTAGCACTGTGAGACATTGCTACTCACTGGGCCATCCATGCTGCCCACCCTACCTTATCTTTTATACACCCGGCCCACATAAAGTAAGGCTGGTGCAAAATAAGGGATCATGGAAATGAATAAATCAAGCCTTTATGAAATACTTCTACCTGCCATCGTATGTACACGCTGCATGTTCCATTGGCCTGTACTTCCTTTATCCTAAGCTCATCCATCCCTGTCATTCTCATGCAAGTCGCAGCTAATGATTACACTGCCGTAGCAGTATCTGATCTTTCCCCTTTACATGGTTTCTCATCATTCCTAATAAATAAACAACCTAATTATTAGAAAATGTTCTCTCTTTTGCGACGATTATTTAACATTCCCTGTAAGGTTTTATGCTGTGCTACAGATAGATGTTATTAATTCACTTCACTGATGCAGCTGTTGCTTTGCCTCAACACACACACACACAAAAACGTATTTAAAATGTTTATTCTGCGTATCGTCTTTGAATAACACCTTCTTTTCATCATTTGGATCACAAATTGTGGGCTGCTGGGAGGAAATTGACAACAAAATGTATTATTTGAAGTCTATTTTTTATTGTATGATTTACCAGATAAGATGAGGACGGGTAGGCAATCCAATTATCAATGTTTGCCGCAGACAAATACTTTGAATATATAGAAGGTGTTTTCAAAGTTCTTGAAAAGAACAGACTATGGCCACCTTTTCTCTTATCTGGAGGAATATAATTTAGTTGAGAAAAACTTCACTTGGCAGAGGTACGTCTGTATTCTATACTAGATTTCCTTTTAATGAAACTTCAGTCGTGGTCACCAGTGTGACGCCATCGATGGATCTGGTGTTGACAGAGTGTATTGCTTCATTTCATGTACATTTTACTTTCATGTGAAGAGCTTTTTGTTGATGTCCTTGTCCAGTTTTATTTCGTAAAATAACATTTGTAAGGATGTAAGTAAGTAAGTAGATATGAGTTGCTATGAGGGCGGTCTACCGGAATGTGGAAGTCATTGGCTCAGCCTGGGTCCTGGGGTATTAGGAGAGTTGCCCGAAATACGGGACATTCTGGCAGAGTCAGCAACTCTAATCTATCTTCATCGAAGTAGGGCGTTGGAGGGGGCTGGGCATTAAGGGTGCCATTTTCCACCCTCATGGTCAAAAATGGCCCAGTTTGTCTGCACTGCCTTTTCCCCTCACCATCTTACACATTTGTATTGTTATTTGTTAATAAATTCAAAGGCCTACATTTACTAAACAGGGAGTTTGTAGGAAGACTGCAAAGTGGGGATGTTGCCCATATCAGATTTGAGCTCATAATCTCCAGTATGTAAAATGAAACCCAGAGCTTGAATCTGGTTGGTTGCTATGGGCAACGTCCCCACTTTTCAATCTCCCTGCAATCTCTTAGTAAATTAAGACTTTTTGAGTTTTTATAGCATTCATTGTCAGTGTTTTCAGTGTTGGCGGAGTGATGTTTAGATTGTTACGTTGTCTTAGAGCAGGCGGATAGACTCAACCTAAGGAAGTTTATTGATTTTCCATATACTCCCTTTCATACAGGTATAAACAAGACATTAACAGCATTCTTCTATATGTCGTACTCTTGTATCACACTCATCCTTGTATAATATCATGTAAGTAACATTCAGTCACAGGTCTGTCTTTCAAAATTTGCAATATAATTCAATTAATCATAGCAGTCTTTTGCACAAATAAGATTTTTTAAACCCCATTCAGCGCATACTAGTACTTACTACAAGCATTGTGCACAAAGGTAACATAGACTTGAACATTAAAGAATGGTTGTTATGGCAGCAGCCAAAGCGTCAAACTATGGCAGCAATTTTCAGTCATTCGACCTTCTGTCTACTGAAACAGTTTGTTCTTTACAGCTACTTAGTGGTCGGGTACTTACAGCGCTGACAATAAGCAGATGTGCAGGCGCTGACATATGATGTGAGCGCGATTATGGACAGAAGAAAGAATTAGTGTTTCATAGCGTCGGAATAACGGATTTTAAATAATTGGTATAAACATGATACTCTATACAAGGGAAAATGGTGAAGAAATTGTATCCATTAACCCTTACAAGGTTGAAAAAAAACTTAGTAGTCAATTTTGATACAAAATAATGCAATCAGAAGATAAGGTCTCTTCCTCTCTGTCTCTTTTCAGACCTCTTCCTCTCTGTCTCTCTTAAGACTTCTTCCTCTCTGTCTATCTTCCGACCTCTTCCTCTAGGTCTTTCTTCAGACCTCTACCTCTCTGTCTCTTTTCAAACCTCTTCCTCTCTGTCTCTCTTTGGACCTCTTTCTCTCTGTCTCTTTTCAGACATTTCATCTACTATCTTCCGACCTCTTCCTCTCTGTCTCTCTTAAGACTTTTTCCTCTCTGTCTCTCTTAAGACTTTTTCCTCGCTGTCTCTCTTCAAACCTCTTTTTCTCTGTCTCTCTTCAAACCTCTTCTTCTCTGTCTCTCTTCAGACCTCTTCCTCTCTGTCTCTCTTCAGACCTCTTCCTCTCTGTCTCTCTTCAGACCTCTTCCTCTCTGTCTCTCTTCAGACCTCTTCCTCTCTGTCTCTCTTCAGACGTCTTCCTCTCTGTCTCTCTTCAGACCTCTTCCTCTCTGTCTCTCTTCAGACCTCTTCCTCTCTATTTGAACCTCTTCCTCTCTGTCTCTCTTCAGACCTCTTCCTCTCTATTTGAACCTCTTCCTCTCTGTCTCTCTTCAGACCTCTTCCTCTCTATTTGAACCTCTTCCTCTCTGTCTCTCTTCAGACTTCTTCCTCTCTATTTGAACCTCTACCTCTCTGAAAAGGTCTGAAGAGAGACAGAGAGGAAAAAGTCTTAAGAGAGACAGAGAGGAAGAAGTCTGAAAAGAGACAGATAGGTAGAGGTCTAGGCCTAAATTTAATAATCAGAGAGATTGCAGGGAGATTGAAAAGTGTTGCCCATAGCAACCAAACAGATGCAAGCTCTCAGTTTCATTTTACATACTGGAGAATGTGAGCTTGAATCTAATTGGTTGCTATGGGCAACATCCCCACTTTTTCATCTCCCTGCTTTGTAAATTTAGGCCAGAGAGGAAGAGGTCTGAAAAGAGACAGAGAGGAAGAGGTCTGAAGAGAGACAGAGAAAAGACCCTCAGAAAAGAGAGGGATGTGAAGAGACAAATACCCCGTTCAAAAAGAAGTCTATTACCCGGGTAATTTCGTCAACTTCCCAGGTAGTGTGCTCATTGTGAACGGCTCTAAAATTACTACTAACTACCCTGGTTCAGTGTGAACGGTGTAGGACCAGGGTAGTTTATGAATTACCAGGGTAGCTTGTGAATTACCAGGGTAGTTTTTGAATTACCAGGGTAGTTTGTGAACTACCAGGGTAATTCAGCACTGTGAACAGGGTTAATTACCACCAGGGTAATTCAGATCCACAGCTAGCAACCCTGCTCGTTAAAAACAGATTTACCAGGGTAGTCTGTGTGAACGGGGTAATAGAAAAAAGCAGAAGAGATGAGGGGGTATATTTACTAAGCTGCTAGTTTGCAGTGAGATTGGAAAGTGGAGATGTTGCCCATGGCAACCAATCAGATTCAAGCTTTCACTTTCATTTTACACACTGGTGAATGTGAACTCGAATCTGATATACCCCGGCTTAGTAAATATACCCCGAGGTGTGAAAAGAGAGAATATTTCTGGGTGAGCATATACTTAGTGCATTGTTGATTTGGCTCTTTTCTTTACAATTGGATTCCTTATAGGTTTTCTGTGCTTGGTCAGTCTGACATCGACATTATCTATGGCACCTACAAATCATTTCAATGGGCACAGATAAAAATCTTGATTTATGAAGAAATGATTGCCAGTCGTATAATCTAAACTCAAATGTGAGATTTTTGTCTCACATTTGATGTTATTCATTTCTAGCTGCTTCGTTGCTTTCATTCCGCAAGTTATTCGGACCAGGCCACATTGATCTTTCAGGTAACCCACCCCCCCAGTCTGTTTATTACTGTGTGTTCTCTTTATTAAGAAGCTAAATTGCTGACAGCAAGAAGAAAAGATTTCTAAAGCAACAATTAATTCCGAGCTCATTTAGGTTGTGGGAAATCAGATGAAAAAGTTACCACAAGAGGTCAGCCAAAATCTGCTGCAGAACTCACAGGCGAATAGCTGAGATATCAAAATGTATTGAAAACAGCTGAGAAAATGAGCCCGGGATCACCAGGTTGCGTCTCCCAAGTCCTGATTTTCAGTCGATTTTACCATCAGCGTCTTTATTTTCAGCCCAGCCAAAAGCAATAGGTTCCTTTTCTAAATTTCAAGACTGCAGACAACACCGAAAAACATTCCTTGCCCGATTCAGCTGCTTTTCATCCTGCTCATCTGACAGCGTAAGCAATGAAATGGCGCGCGATCGGCGGGCTCCTGCCTCTGATCATCCTCTCTCATAGCGTTTATATGATTTGTTTGGACTTTTCATGCATTCCATTAAGTGAAATTAAAAAAGAGAGTTTATTAATAAATAACCCGAAGGAGTCGTCCTGTTGGCTGGATCTGTCCTTATAAGCTACATTTTCTGCTACAGTGACACATTAACATTGACCCGATACTACGCCAGTCAGTAATCTGATCTGAGTTATTTAGTTGAATGTATTTCCTTTGTACAGTTTACTGGCAATGTAAGAATGATATCACAGTCAGACGCATAAGAGAGAGCGGAGCTGATCCAGATATGAGCGCATGTAATGTGTGTCCAGTAGTTAAGGAACATGGATGTGCTGTCAGGGCCGTCATCGGTGGTGGTGGTGGGAGAAGGGGGAATTTTCAGATGGGTCTACTCTCCAGGGCTGGACAGAGGGAGGCCCTGGCAGATCGAGGGAATGGCACCACTGACGTGGAGCGTCAGCTGCAGCTTCTGCGTGGAAACTTTAAATATATATTCCCTATGCTGTTGCTGCATGCCAGAACGAGCTCCCGGGCCTGTCACATGAGTCTTACCATTTTTGGCAGTTTTAGCCCCGCTATTTCAGATGGCAGCCACACATATTGTGTGTGATCTAAAGGTGTGACTAGTGTTACCTGTGAAACTATAGTAAATATGTACAGCTTGGAGCAGAAAAGGCTGGTGGAGGAAAGGGGGGGGGGCATATTTCAGAGAAAGAGGTGTAGTAGAACACAAGGGCATGCGTATACACTGGAGGGTGTTAGAGCGCGAAGGCATGTGTATAAACTGGAGGGTGGTAGAACGTGAGGGCATGTGTATACACTGGAGGGTGGTAGAACGTGAGGGCATATGTAATTACTTCACTGAAAGGGTAGTTGAGACATGGAATAGCCTCCCATCAGAAGTGGTGGAGGTTAATACTACTGAACAGTGTAAGCAGCTTGGTATATTACAATGCGAATCCATCAGTGCCTTCAAACCGCGATCCAATGCTTCCATTCCCACTAAATCTCTTTCCTCTGTCACCTGATCACATAGGAAACAGAAGTCTGAATAGGACCAAGAATTCCTTTCCTATCGAAACAAAATTGATCTGTCACACAAAATAGAAAACAGGGCTATCCCTAAATGAATATTCTTTTATTTGTGCTTCTCGCACCCTGTTATATCTTGATGAGGTGACATCTGATTGGAATGAAGTGTGATACATCTGTTATTGTAAATCCCCAGTAAGAGTGTCTATGACTGGTTTCTGCCAAGTGAAGATAGGGACATTGTATTTGCTTTTTTTTTTTTTTTGCTTTTGCTTTTTTAAGCTCAAATCTATTTAAAAATAGTCTAAAATACTTAACAGATGAACACGGTCCCCATACAACAAAGGCCTCATTGACAAGGGGAGCAATCAAACTTCTGACAGATTCATGTTCTCAGTGACATATGTTCTACGTTAAAAAACGTAGATTAGATACTTAGCAGAGCTATAGAAAGGGTCAATACATTGCAGAAGCTATTTCTGTCCCGAAAAAGGAGAAAAAAAGAGAAAAGTAAAAAGCGTAATGATAAATAATATATAAAACCAAATATACTATAATGTATAGTGTATGTATATATATATATATATATATATATATATATTATAATATGGAATGTTAAATACAAGCACCAGCAATAGAAATGTTGTGAATAAAGTTACCAAATTGCTAAAGTTTTGCAAACTTTATTTACTATATATATATATATATATATATATATATATATATATATATATATAATTTTTTTTTATTATTTATTTATTTGTTTATTTTGCCTCTACTATATAACTGACATTTACACCTCCTCCCACCATGCATACTAGGTGAGTGTAGAATGGATCACCCAGCAAATAGAACATAGGGCTCCAGTTACTAATAATTCAAATGTTATTTATTATGGTAGCCAGACTCGTATCTCCTTGCTATACCTACTGTAGGTATTACAAACACTTACCTCTCCCGTGAGGTCCCAAGATGGTCTGCCTGATCATCACCGACAACGTTGCTCCTCGCAGGCAGTTGAAGACTGCATCTTCTCCCGGGTCAGGTAAGTTTAATTCCTCAGTAGTTCCTATGAACAAGGAAATCCACTGGGTTTTATTCAGTCCAACTTTTTTTTTGTTTTTATATTTTTATAGCCAAAACAAAATCAATGTAGACGAAACAAGACTGTGGCCATAGAAGCCGCTGTCTCAGCGCTTACAGCTTCTATTCCGACTCTGATTCTCCTACCTCATTTATTCATTGACTTATTTATTCATGACTTTTGCCTTTCATGTTCACCGTCCTCTGACATGGTGCAAGATTTTGGAGAAAGGACAAGGACACCTGACTGTGACTCGCAGAAGCACTAAACACCTTCCTCCTAATTACAATTTAGGAGGAAGTCCAGCTTCACCAATGTGACGTCTTGTAACGTTTCTAAAATATCGCCATGGTGTTGGATTTATCCTGGAAGCATGCTAATTTGCAAAATGCTGTCAGGAACTCTGAAAAGCTGCAGTTCCAACAGTAGCAGCTAGGTGGCGTATCACTGCAGAAGATAACCATTGTCAATGACAGGACAACCTGTGTGGTGTTACGAATTTCCCCAGTGTGCTATCCACGTGCACCACTGGATTGACCATATTCTGTGGCCCTTAGTCTGTCTTTACTAATTTTGTTTGCATGTTTCCAATTGATGCACCTTTTCAGTGCGATATATCAGTGATGTAAAACTCAGGGCCATGAATAGGAAGCGATCGATGCAAGTAGCGGACATGCACATCCGCTGCAGGAAAACTCTGGATGAGCTTGTGTGTCTGTCTCTCCTGCTCCTATTACACCACAGCCACACTGCAGCTGCTTAACCCCACTCGGAAATCATATGCACAACTGCCATTACCATCCACCATGGAAATCAACGGGGCTTTCTGTCTGTATAATTGATTGACAAGATCAATAATTTTAAGATCAAATAGGAACAGCGGTCTGTGTTTTTTTCTTTAATCAGTGTCTTTTTGTGTTATACCCAGTGCCTTCAGCTAGATCTTGTTTTCCTCGATGTAGACATAGCTTCCTGCTGTGTTCTGCTCAGAAAATGAGAACACGCGACGAGGAATCAATTTAAGAAGAAACACTTGCGTTAACAAAGCTTTAGTGCAAATTAATTAAATGTAAATATTGAAAACATTTGCAAAGGGGGATGGGCTTCACTTAATCATTCGGAGCCCACCAATGAATTATGCAGGATCTTATTTATGGCGTAATCGCGGGTTTGGATGCTCATTAAGAGGCCTTTCTAATACACAATAATGACAGGTTAGCGGCAGAAATCTCGGCAAATCTAAATGCTATCCACACTCACTACTTACTTCAGATTAGCATTGTTATGATGGAAGGCTAAAAAATTGAAATTACAAATTAAGTTATTACTTTCAATTTGTCATTTTCCAAGAGTTTGAGTATACCCGAAACGGTAAGAAAGTGGGGGAAGGGTTAAGGATTGAGGGTGGGGCTTATTTGTTCCATTTTTGTTAATGGGAATGTTCGAGGGCATTATAAGGGCAAAAGAAGTGTAGGTGTAGACCTGGGCCTAAATTGACTAAGCAGGGGGATTACAGGAGATTGAAAAGAGGGGAGATTGCCCATAGCAACCAATCAGATTCAAGCTCTCAGTTTCATTTTACAGACTGGAGAATCTGATTGGTTGCTATGGGAAACATCCGCACTTTTCAATCTCCTGCCATCTCCCTGTTTAGAAAGTTTAGGCTCTGGACTAAACCATGCTGAACTGTGGGATGGTGAATTTAGACAGTGAAAACTGAATTAGGGACTGACCCAGAGCTGTGCACGCACAGATGGGCCAAACAGACAGATAGGCCCAGGGGTGTCCATCCCTCTGCTCACCCATCTGTCTGGAGGAATGCATATTGAAATAAGAGAAGGGCAGTTTTGATCATTTGAATATATGCAGCTTATCAGTCATTTAAATATATGCAATCAGGGGATGTGCCCTAAGCATCCGTCCTCCGCTTGTACCATCTTTGTAAAAAAAATTGTTACTTTTCTATAATTATTGTTTTAAACATGTGTTTTTTTTTATGTATTTATTAGTTTTTTATTGATAAGAATCTGGTGTAGTAGAGGCATACTGCTCCATTGATAAAAAATTATTTGAATGAGGTTTTTGATGCTCTAATCTAGTCCTCGGGACCCCCTAACAGTGCATGTTTTGCAGGTCTCTTCACAATCATAAAGCATATAATTAGCATTACCTGTGGACCTGTTCACAAATGTCAGTCAGTAATGACCACACCTGTGCTAGAGCAAGAAGACCTGGAAAACGTGGACTGTTAGGGGGTCCTGAGGACAGGTGTGAGAACCACTGCTAAACCCATGCAATCAAAATCTCATTGAAATGATTTACTATCAATATGTAATAGCGGTGCCGCTATTGAATGAACACCGCAGCCTTAGCTTAAACGTCTCCGGGTCCGATAGAAACAGGGAAAAGGGATGCACATTTCTCCTGCCTGCCATTGGTGTGTGTTTAGGCTAAAACATTCTCATACCTCATTTATTCATCGAAGATGACGTACACGCTCACCATCCTCAGACATGGGGGTATATTTACTAAGTGGCGAGATTGCAGTGAGATTGGAAAGTGGAGATGTTGCCCATAGCAACCAATCAGATTCAATCAGTTTTATTTTACAAACTGGGGAATGTGAACTCAAATCTGATTGGTTGCTATGGGCAACATCCCCACTTTTCAATCTCACTGCAATCTCGCCGCTTAGTAAATATACCCCATGGTGTGACAAAGGACAAGGACACCGGACTGTGACTCATAGAAGCACTGGAACGCCTACTTTCTAATTAAAATATAGGGGACCATCTAGCTTTACCACCGTGGTGTCAGTAACTCTGAAAATTTGCAGTTCCAACAGTAACAGCTAGGTAGCATTGTCACACATTAGTGCAGCCTTTAGACACAGAAATCTCCATACATGGCGGTATTTTAGAGACGTTATAAAGTATAGTTCAGAGCAGACAAACGCGGTTCTGGATTAGGTCCCATGTGTCTTTGGTTTCATTTTTTTATTTGTTATAGTAAAGATAAGTAGGACTTGTAAAGGCTCGGAGTAATTGTTAATGGTTACTTACCTTTGTACGAATAGGGAAAGTTCTTTTTCCTGTGGTTCTTGATCCTAGCTATTCCTTGACTGACCCGTTAAAAAACATAATTAAAAAGAACTTTTTCTGTAGAAAACTTTTCGTATAAAAATGACTTTTCATTTCTGAATTTAATGTAACCATCAAAATTGAAATCAACAATCGAGCTTCAGTGAATTATTTATTTCCCCTTAATTCAACATGCGTTTGATTGAAATCTTTCTTACGGAGCAGAAGGAATTTGAGCACTGACACGGTGAGTAACCAGGAGGGACGAGATTTAAAATACCGCCCCAGTGCTGAAATTCATCATTCCGAGAATCTCTGCCAAAAAAAGTTATGTCGAGGCGCCGAATGTACCACTCATTCGCGGAAATCAACAATATTATTACAAAACAGCTGGTTTAACTACGGGATAGTGCTACAAATTGGCCTCAGGTAAGCAAGCAGCTCCTGATAAGAGAGACAAGAAAGGAGACCTAGCAAGGGAAAACATTATGTCGAACACAGTGGTGGGAACAAAGCCTCGGGATATAGTGATAAATAAAAAGGAAAAATAAGCTAAAAAAAACAGTCAATAAGTTTATTTCATGCGAGATAATCTATGACATTTGCATTAGGAAATATTCAGGAAACTTGATAATTAGAGTAAGTTCGGTGCCTGTGGGGTTTTCTGCTGCGGACGTTTATCCCAGGAGGGTAGGGGGGCAAATTAAAGGTATTTTAATTGCAGGAACCAGACGATATCTATATTATTTATCTCTCCATTTTATATTTTTCAACCGGTCATGTACACGCACTGGAGACAGTGAATTTTTTTTTTTTTTGGGACTAAATTGTAATTGATAAGCATCAGCCATGGGCAGGAGGTGACCCTAGGCGTAGCTGTGGCCCTCAAGGCTATGTTCTTCAGCTGTCAGCTCCTTAAGGCGTTGATGTCAGCTTTGTGTGTTGTACCAGTAGGCAACCATTGAGTGACAGAGCTGCAGTTGTAATGTGACGGTTGATTAAACGTGTTATCGATGTTTATGAAAACGCTCAGGATTGAGGATTCTGATGCAAATTTCAATGCGATCGGGTTCCCAAGCAAAAGAGTCGCAGTAAGGGTGCACGTTCCTTATGACTGTAGTCTTTCAAGTGGAACGTGAGGGATACGAAGAGTTAAAGGGAGAAACACAGCACAACCCTTAAAATCACCATTTTATTAAGGATATATGTCAATATGTGAGATGGATAGGTGAAGTGGCATTTCTGGTGAGGCTGAGGGGTGACCTTGTGCTATACTGGTACCTATCAACAAACAGGACGGAGCTCTTACCCCTGTATGCTATGACCAGTGGCTAACGCAGAGGGGTTTCCAAATACTTGTAATGCATGTAGGGTGTACTAGAGCTGTGGAGATGGTGACTATATAAAGTACATACTGGCTATATAAAGTGTCAGGTAATGGCATAGGATAATATATATACTGTATATACTTGAGTATAAGCCTAGTTTTTCAGCACATTTTTTGGGGCTGAAAGTGCCCCCCTCGGCTTATACTCGAGTCATTGTCCTGTATGATGTCAATAAGTTATTCTAGTTTTTTGAGGTGAAATTAGGCGCTTCGGCTTATATTTGGGTCTGCTTATACGTGTGTATATATATGGTATGTTACATTTGGGTATAGAGTACATAGTGTACTATCCCAAGACCACTAATATAATCCACGGTATGTGCTATTCCTTTACCCTCTTTATATTAACATGTACTTTATATAGTGCACTAGCCCCAGCCCCATAATATGGGTGTCTCAAGACACTCTATATAAAGTATATATAGGGTATATTGCAAATGTTCTAAAATATATATGGGGTATATTAGGGGTATGGGAATGGTACACGATATAATGTGTGTCCTTCCTGAATCCTAATATACACACATGTACATTATAACATGAACCCACTGCCAAAGGTTATAGGTCTTATGGGTTCTGAACGGCCCATCTAAAACCAGGTGCTGGAGTAGAGGGTCTCGGGCCCCATTGCAAGCCTAGAGCGAGTGTTATTGGAATGGCTGGGATGTGCCCCATCTGGCGTTTGCGCTTTATGGTTGTTCACAGCCATCCTCTCTGTGGACAAGTACTGTGTGCTGTTTATTATTACATTCCCAGCATCTGACAGCTTAACTCTGAGTTCTCTTTCCTTGGTTTGTTGGGGAATATTGTCAGACATGGCTTATGCTGGGTACACACACGACTTCTTAAAAATCCTTATCACGCCAATCCCACGAGGGCCCATATCTTACCAGCGTGTATGATCCAACTATGCTGATTAAGACAGCATGAGACAGCATCTGATGATCCGATTGAATGTTCGGAAGCTCCTAATATACACAATCAAGGATGTCACGATGTCAGAGGAGCAGATGGTAAAGTGACGTGAAAATCACTGAACGGCTGGTAAATGGTGTCAGCGTGTATACATGTATCAGAAGCCTATCATCGCTAATATCATTTCAATATCTTACTGTGTAAAACATTTTGCTGTGTATACCTGATTACGAACCTCTTTTTCTATCATGTAACAGCAAAGGAGCAAAACCCAATGCTCAGCGATTAGAAGGTAACCCGAGCGATCCAGGGTTCTGGTTCTGACACTTACAACGGCTGTGACATGGAGTGCGAGTGGTTTAGTATTACAATATATGAGTGGGGATTTATGCAGCAAAGAGATCACTCAGGGTAGGGTCACTCAAACACTTACATGGATGGATGTATGAGTACTGGGAGGATTCATTGGACCAGACTCAGACTTTAGACACTATTGACTTACTCACAACTTTCTCAGGAGTGGGTAAAACCATGATGAATTGCAGGGGAGGTAAAATGAATGTCAGTGT
>JABWIB010000456.1:24294-41278 GCA_016617825.1 Platyplectrum ornatum
GGGGGGGGGGTGGAACATTTCTTGAATATTATACTATTACACTTGTGCATGATATTATCAGATATTTGCAATTTAAATTATGTTTACGTTATCTACATTGTTTGGGTACTTTAAGGGACCATTTCTTCTTAGATTATAAATACTTACATCAGGCAGCGCCATTATGAAGTCGTAGGCATTGGCTTCTTTAGCCGCATTTTCAATTTCTTTATCTGTCACATCTAATCTTCCATACTTGATATTGTTTTTAATAGTTGTTCCAAACAGGACAGGCTCTTGACTAACCACTCCAATGAGTTCTCTGTAATGTCTGATATTTAGAGATTGTACATCATGGCCATCTATCATTATCTATAAGAGTAAGTCATACAGAAGATTAGTATTTCGGTGACTGTTAGGTTCCATGTACAATGGAAATTACATATTTACCTTTCCATCTTGAGGATCATACAGTCTCTGCAGGAGCTGCACTGTGGTGCTTTTGCCGCATCCGCTTTGTCCAACCAGCGCCACTGTCTGACCTGGTTTGACCTTCAGGTTTAGTCCTTTTAAAACCTTCAGGAATAATAGAACGTATGAGAATTTGTGAATAAATGTCTAAAAATGTAGCTACGCAATACTGGAAAATTACCATAATACGTTTCACCTTATGGGGTTTAAATTATGTGTGTAGAAATGAGTCTAACAGCCAAATATATATATATATATATATATATAAGTGCATATATATTGATATGTAATGTAGAAAACACCAAATACAGTACATATTGTTTTGTTGACAAATAATTGCTGTTACACCCTAGTTATTATTATTCATATTACAGTAGAGCTTTCTTATGGCCTTCAATGGCCATGTTTCCCAGGTCTCCTTGGAACACAGGTGTGTTTGTTACTAACTAACTTTTCTAAAGATCCAAGATGTGTCAAGTCTGATATAGAGTCAGATCATTAAGGCACAGGTAATATAAAGCATTACATATGTATAGTAGTTGATGTATGTGAGTCTTGTTAGGCTTATGTAGACGCACAGACAATTCAGCATGAATCGAACCATCGGTAAACTGCGTGTGATCCAAAGATGCATGCAGTGCTATGTATGCATTTACAGTGTGAAATGACAGCAAAATGCACCATAACATTGGGTGCATGGTCACCTTTGGATCAGCCTCCATATGTTATTATGTCATTCTACATGAACTATTCTAGATATTAGCTTTTGGCTTGTTTGTCTTTTTAAATTGATCATTAATTAAAATAATGAAACACAAAATCTGTATCTTACCTGAACCTTTGGTCTTGAAGGATAAAAAAAACGCACATTTTGAAATTCAATGTTCCCCTTGATATGATCGGGCTTGTAACCTTCTGTTGAAAAACTGTTTATTGTTGATGTCTGAAGTTAAAATAAAGACATAGAAATAAAGGTTAGCAAATATGTTAAGCAAACAACAAAGCATCATTAAAATACCTTCTAGTCCCCAAACAGAGTGCATCCATTCATTATTCAACCGAATGAATAAATCTTCTCCTTGAGGACCAGTATTAGTATACAGTATTTCTTTGACTGATACTGAGGTTAAATAAACACAGTTTTAGACTTATTAACATACAAGATTTGAATATAAGTTAGTGTATATTACCTGGTCAATTATAGCAAATATATTATAAGCAGCTCCTCGGGCAACTGAAAAAGCTTCAAGGTGAGATGCTGCCTGACCAATGCAATAACTGCTCAGGACAATACTAAAGAACACCTACAAGGAAAGAAAGTAATTAACGAGTGAAAGTGAAGGAAAAATACATGCAAAGTATAATTCACATTCTTATAGTTATAGTCTATGAAATGAAGTTAAATTGGAGCTAAAATAAAGTAAGGTGTACTGATTTCAAAATCAATTATTATTATTATTTGATAATAATACTAATAATTATTAATAATAATAATTATTATTATTATCATGATTTTTATTATTGTATAACTTACCAGTAGAACTCTTCCGATGGTATACCCTTTGCCTCCAAGTACTAATGTTGCACCATACCAAAATCCAAGTCCATAGGTGGCATAAATGATAAAGTACATGGCACCAACAGACAATTGAGATGCAATGGTTTTCTTTATTCCAATTTTTTTGGCCTCTCCCAAATTGTTTGTGTACCTGAAGATACAGGAATGCATACATTACATTGAGCAGTTACAGCCAGTGTCTCATTCCAGTGCATTGACAAATAAAGATGACTAATACCTTTTAATTTCTTTCTCTTGTCCTCCAAATGCCACCACTGTCCGTATCGAGGAGAGAACTTCTTCAGCCACAGCCCCGGCTTTTGCATAAGCGGACAACTCCTTACTTGTCAATGCCACCACCATCTGGTGATTTAAAGAGAGTTATGGCATGAGTGAGTGGAAGATAGAGGAATGCACAGCACATAAGCAAGTATGCAAGTACAACTTAATGCGGTTCCATTGCATTTCAAAAGATAGTCTCTTTCTACAAAGATCCACGTGCATCTAGACAGTGTATAGTGGTAATTCACTCCCTCTCCCATACGGACGCACTGCTCTCCATGTGAACGGAATTCACNCAGAGAGAGTCCAATCTTCAATTAGAGTAGGGAAGAACTATTAATGTTTCTACTAATACTAAATGCTAGTATGCTTTTGCGCCATTCTGTCAATGGTGTATCAGTGTAGAAGATAACCATTGACAATGGCAGGGCAACCCGTGGGCTGTTATGTACAGTATGTCTTTGAATTGAAAGTTCACAGCCATGCATATGACGACATGGCAGTAACTTAGAAATGTTAAAAAGTGTCACATATGTAAAAGTCTCCCCATTTTGTGTGCCTCCCGCCTGTGTGAACTAGGTATGGAGAGCACCTCCATATACTGCCTCTATAAATGCCACCACTGATTCCAATTATTTACAGTATCCTAAAATATCAGTGTTGTCTCCTTCAGGCACTTTTTGTCATGCCTGCTGGGGTGTAGAGGGGGAGACAAAAAAATGTCAGCACTCAAAAACCACCAACTATACCTGTTGTCTCCAGTGTACCCCATAGGCTGATAGAGACACTATTGTAGCAACATTTAGGTGACTATAATGTAAAATTTACAAATGACTGTGGAAATGACACATTGAAGAAAAAGTATCACTATAATTTGCCAAATTATAAAAAGTAAAATAAATGAATATAAATTTAATACATTACCTTGGAGCATATGGCTGTTGAAATGGCTACAAGAGGGCTGGTGGCCAGAATGACTAAGGCAAGTTGCCATCCTTTCACAAGTCCAATTATAAGTGCTGCTACACAGGTCGAGCAATTTTGTACAAGATGGCCGACTTTATCTCCTATGCCATCATTGATTTTGTTGACATCTCTACCAAAAATAAAACATATTCAATAATAATAATTCAAAAAACACTTTGCTAATTGTAGAACATAGGCTACTTACTCAGTAAGACGAGTATTTAGTTCCCCAGATTTTGTGACATCAAACCAAGTAATCTCTTTAGATAACACCGAATGGAAGAACATTTGCCTCATTTTCCGGGTCTGCCTGGCTGCAGTTAGAACCCAGCAAGAAACCTGGAGGTATCCACAGATTATAACAGCAGCTCCGATCCCAGAATAGTACAAAGCAAACCTGCGGAGAGATACAGCAATCTCATAATAAACAATAATATACACAACATAAACAATAAAGTCATGATTAAGTGAACTATCTCACATCCAATTTTGCTGGAATACAATACCAGGTATCTTCCCCAATGGCCACCAGCACTATGGGCAACCTCCCCACTTTTCCATTCCCGCAGCTTAGTAAATAATAAACCCTATTTGTCTCATCCTTAGCACCCCTGTCAATCCTCCCCAAGATACAAAAAATATTTTTATTACCTAGAAAAACTAAATCAACTTACATAGTCATCTGTTCGGGTAGTGATGTGTATTGTTCACATTCAGCTAAAGTAAACAATATAAATAAATTAAAATGTTATTTTTTTTGTTTCAAAGTATCCAGACTATTGACTTACGCACGACTTACAAGAAAGTGGGTAAAACCATGTTGAATTGTAGGGGAGTTAAATTTCATTAGTTGCAAACTGTATTAGAGTTGTGAGATGATGTTTCCAGCCAAAGTCTAATAATAGTGTAACAGTAACAGTATCTGTGTGCTATGAGCAAAATTAACATATTCTCCCTGCATGCAAACACTAACATTCATTTTACCTCCCCTACAATTAAACATGGTTTTTGCTTACTCGCTCTTAAGTCTGGCATAAGTCAATAGTATGTATGGATCTGAAGTCTGAAAATAATAATTATTAGTTTTATTGCAAACATGCTATACTATACTATGCTTAAACAATAAATGCTATGCAGATACAATCACTGCCAATATATTATACATTTTCTACATTTATAAACACGGTGTATGGTGCAGATATTATTAAAGATGTGGATGGTTAATATTTACATATTATTTGTATATGTTTATGGTGACAGCCATTTATAGAAAATTGTGTGATGATATTAAAAAAGATTTAAGAATGTTAGAAAAATAGAATGATATCATCAGCCTTACTTGTATTTGAGATGGACGAATTATAACACAGGATGGCATCAGTCATTTCCCCAAACACAATGAGCATGAGAGGATGGCAAATACCATTTAAAATCCCACCAATGGCTCCAAAAATGATGAAAAATATATCCAGGCCATCAGCAAAGCGAAACTGGAATTAATGGAAGAAAATAAGAACCTAAAGTATATATAATGTATACTGTAGCACACACTACTTGAATATATCATACAAGATAAATTCATCAGTTTTTCATTAATATAAGCGACATATACTCAGTGTAAATAGTGAGAGTGGATACAGACTTGGGGGCATTCATGCAGATCAGCGGTCACAAGGTTATATAAGTAAGGGTATAGCAGAATAAATGCTGCTATCCCCTGCTAACCCCACATGAAAGAGGGGAGTGACAGAGGAGTTCACTCCCTGCTAACAAACTTTCCAAAAACATGTGGTCTCCAGAAATGTGTGGTCTCCATACGCAATGGTTGTAGCTACAGTGGTCACAGCAGTCGCACTCGTGACTTGGCACAGAGGGAGGGGGCCCAGACCTGTCACTAAGTACAGAATCTACTGCATCCCTGGGTCAGAAAGATCCTACGATGCAGGCAGTGTTCCTCTACATGAAAAAAGCATTTGTCAGGAGAAGGAGATTCAGTTGCAGCCTTATACTATAAGGTTGGTAAGGTCCATGGATATTGGTCCCTTCTCACCCTAAAAACACCATCCCTCAGGCATCCCAGAAGAAGACCATTACATTAGATGGTACACTTCTGATGGTATCTTGGCTCTTCCCAGTACCCCTAGTGCATTGGGTACTGGGGTAATAGTAAGAGGGGATTAGTAATAGTACTGGAAAGGCATCTGTCACACACCTCTAGCACTAACACTGCAATAGAATGTAAAAAATAAAAGGTGCAAAATTACCTTTTGCACCTTAGCCCATGGATCTTTAGCTATGCCCATGTCCACAGGAATAATCTTTACACCTAGCCTACTTTTTGTATGATGATATTTGAATTGTATTATTCCATCATATGTTTTTCCTATATGTGTGCATGCAGGTTTGTAAAATGTAAAATTGTAAAATGCTCCCTTATTATCTTCCTATGTCTCTGAAAACCTCATGCACCAGATTTTCATTACCTTACATAACTCTTTGCTTCTCTTCAGATCCTGCAACGCCTGTATTTATACCACACTAAATAGCTATGCTGTTCCATTCCATATTATCACTAACACACAGTAAGGTCACACCTCAGTGAGGAAGTCATTGCATTTCAATGCATTGTCAGTAGTTGGTGACCTTCTACTGCTGGCTAGGTTGTGGATTAACATGCATTATTTGTAGAGTCACATGCTTCCTTTTTCCTCTGATTATTTTACTCCTGGATTATAAATTACATCCCCTTCTGGGTTACAGACCACATTTTATGATACAGCAATAATCTACAATAATATGGCTAATATTCTGCATTTAACATTATTCTCTATTTCTTCTATAGATTGCTGCCTGCTCAGAACATGAGTGATATCAGTGGGAACAATATAATATATGTTTCTTAATACTTTGTCAATGTACTCAAACTCTGATTGGATCAAAAGTTTACATAAGTAAAGGGGTGTTCTATAGTTGGAATATTCTCTTGAGATTATGCAATTTAATAACTTTAACACATCTCTCTGAATAAACACTTGTATTGTTTAAGTCTTGTATTGACTTACGATTTGAATTGGACCAACATTTTTCTTTTTTTCTTTTGGTTTCTCATTCACATCTGCATCCCTATGAAAAGCATTGAATAAATCAGTACGCCCTTATATTACATGAATGTGATCAACAGTGACATATATATATTCTCTAGATATGTCGTAACAGATCATAGAGAACAGAGTGAAATGTGAGGTCTGAGAAAATGCTGTAAACTGTGCAATGAACTTCACTTTTAAACTTTATATATTAATTCCACCTCATAAGGTACAGAATGAATCCATCTAGATTATTATCCATTGCATAGACAAGAATACAAATAATATAATAATACAGTATAAATATATAATATCAATCCACTTGTAATTAGTCTTCATAGTCCACATAGAATTGGGAAAAGTGATTTGAAGTACTCATTAGGTAAATATAGAGGATTATGCAGATGGGATCCTAATAAACAGTTTTGTAATGTTGTTTCCACACAATTGTGTGCCTCGGCTCAGCACTTGGTAAACTTTGAATATACCACTTCACCACTGAACTGTTGAGAACTTTACACGTAAATATATGTTAATGGGGTAGTTCTAACAGAGCAGAATGTACCTTCTATGATATAGACAGTCACTGAGCTCAACCAATATTTCGGGTCTACATGACTGCAGTTCATGTTATGCACCTTTTAGATCAATTGCTAAGAATATCCCAGGTATAACATTACATACATTCCATTGTCTTCTTGCACCTCATCCAGTAATGTTTCTGTCGTAGGGTAAGTGTTATCCACCTTTGGATCAACTGTTGTCTGGTCAGTCATTCTATCATGCAACCAGGTAAACCACTGTGAGACAAATGAAATGACAAAGAATTTAGTTAAGTTTGGATATTAATCTGAAATCTGAATTTTTGTATGTTTCAGGAATTATATTATTACATATTCAAGATCTACGCGATGTCTATGTGTAAGTCACATTTCACAACATTTACTGATATCAAAGGACCAAATCCAGAACGACCCTGAAATTTATTATGTTACTGTAATCCATATTATACATTACACCACAGCAAAAATACTGAACTGGCCCATTATTACAAATGTGATGCCTGATAATGACGTCATCCATATTGCATGACTGATTGAGGTATGTGGAATATGAGTAAGTAGCATCGTCTGATTCTTTGCGCATGTGCGGCCGTGCTGTGTCAGATTTAAAACAGGGTGGAAGACACCATGTGTGCCAAGACACCACTGTTAATGAAGAGCTGTTATAGTTTCTGGCAATGTATATATACTCATAAGTGAAGTTCTGAGAACTGTCTTCAACTGCCAGCCTATGGCGGATTGACTTCCTACACCCATGATAGGTATGATACTGTCTAGGACTCACTATTCCTGTTTTGAGGATAAATTAGCAGACCACAATTAATCACTACAAAATTATTTAAAGTTTAGCACAAGAAAAGTCTATATATTGGAGCAATAAGACGACCAATCAGAATAATTACATGTACATGAAAAAAATAAAAAACAAAAAAACCCCAATCAAATAAATAAATATATATATATATATATATATATATATATATATATACGGTATATATATATATACGCAATATATTACATTTTCTTCAAAATAAAGTAAATTGAGCAGATGATTTAATTGATATAGTTAGGTATACCAATAATAATTATTTAAGTATACAGTATGCATATATCATCAAGATAACAGTAAGTATAACTTGTGCAGTATTGTCTGTGGGACCCATAGCCCATTGGAGCTGCATGGTTCAGCACAAGTTTATCTGTCATTGGACTTTGCCTCATATATTGCCCTGAACTGTGAATTGTAAATCTAATTCCTAATTATACTAAAGAACTGTACACCATGTCAGAATGATACAAAAGCATAAGACGTAATGTTATATACAGTTTCAGCCTGGACCTTTATAGAGGAATTGAAATTAAGTTTGTAAAAACATGTGATGCTGATTTATATAATAGTATAGTACATAAGAATAGAGAAATAAGTATCAGAGAAGTTGTTTTCACACAGGAATCAAAACTTGACCTTGATCTTTATTCGTTTTGTAATTAATTACCTTGTGGATGAATCACATTATGCGAGGTCAGTAATTATAATTTAGACAAAGTAAAACATAAAACCATTACACTTACTGTCTATAAATGTATGATCCAGCAGTATATTTTCATTAATAAAAGCTTGATATTTACATATATATATATATATATATATATATATATATATATATATATATATCACATATAGCATTACTAAATATGGGTTACTGACCTGTTCTTAGAAAGCAAGTTCCTCAAGATACGTTCTACTTTCCTTGCTAGTCTATATAAAAGCTCAGTTCCTGATGAGTCATAGTTTAAATATTAATCAACCGAGTCTAAAGTTCATAAAGTTCATATTGCATAAGAGGTATGCATACATTCATTCTATACAGCTTTCAGTGAAGTGTGATGTCATATTCTCCTTGACAGTCTCCAAGTATGTTCTTTAAGGTTATTTAAATCACATTAACAAATGTTACCTAGTTATTATTTTAAGCTATAGCAAAATGACTTAGTATTATTTAGAATTTTATTTCAGAATAAAAAAGTAATTGGAAACATTTGCTGTGAGGTGTTTTTCTTCTTTAATCTAGTGTTTTGTAGTGTAATGAGCCATCAGACTCACTAGAAAGGGTAGTGGATAAGTGGAATAGCCTCCCATCAGAAGTGGTGGAGGATAATACTACAGAACAGTTTAAGCATGCTTGGGATAAATATAAGGGGATTCTGAGTCTCAAACAAAATAGCGATTAAATTTGGGTTGGTATAGTTTTAAATACACAATGGGGCAGACTGGATGGGCCATGTGGCTCTTATCTGCCATCACTTTCTATGTTTCTATATGTCACCAGGTGCAGGAGGGGGGCATTTTTNAAAGAAAGAGGTGTAGTAGAATGCAAGGGCATGCGTATAAACTAGAGGGTGGTAGGTTCAGGGGAAATGTGCAAAAGAATTATTTATTTTAAGTGTTTTTCTAAAAACAGTTCCGTACTATATATATCTGTACTGTACAGTGCCAATTTGTTTTGTACTGTACGGTAGTACAGTAGATAGAGGGTTCATCCTTGGTAAATGTATTTTATTTGTAGTATTGGAATAAATCACTCTAACAATTTACCATCAAGTGTTTATTCAATATGTTCCCCATTTGAACCATATATACGGGAGATTCGCAAATCCATGTAGACAAAGGTCAGAAACCACCAGAGTTTTGATTCCAAGGATGTATTCAATTCCAGGTACCAAGTACTGTGAAGCCAATCCTTGATAATCAGGATTTGTCCATGTAAAGCATGGCTACTTTATAGTAAATAGTACTTTAAAAGGTATAACCATTATAGTCATAATGCCTTTTCAAATGGAGATAATGTAGACAGTTACAGTTTAACAGTGGACAGTTTCATTGTAAAATACATAAACATATAAGTGAATCTTTTATTGATATAAAGACTGTTATTGTCTGATTTTATTACTCATATCCAAAGCCTCCAATCACATTACAGGTTTACGTGTCACAATGCTGCCATATTTATAACGTCACCAGTTTTCAAGCTTACCTCAGATCTCATGTATGATTGTAATGCTAAGTATTACCAAACCACTCCCCATTGAATTCCCTCATGGTATATAATCATTCTAGACTTACATCTTATTGTAGACCTGATCCAGACCTGTGTGAGCTTTGCTTCGCTCGCCTGAAGGTCTGTTCTTTTCAGTGAGTAATGTTATTTTTTATGTCACTGGCTGGTATTTACTCAGGGAACCTATGTAAATACCGGCCAGGACGCATATCTGAATTCGGTCCTATATACTTGACACCACCAATGATATACTAACAGAACTAAGAAAAACTGAATGGAAGTCTCATTCTGGGTTAGAAGCTAATCAAAAACCAGGAATAAATTTGCTCAATGAAAATGTAAATACATGTAATATATATTATTTTTTTCATATATTTTTTTAGTTTAGCTTGTCGTAGTTATTCTTTATATTTATGTCATTAGAGCCATTTACTTTATTCATTTTTTATTATAATGTCAAAAGGTTTGCACTGTCCGTGACTCATTTTATAGCTCTAATTACACAGTTTGTTAGTAAAATAAGCAATGTTTAAAGCACACAAAACAAAGGTGATCAGAACTGAGCAGTCAATATTTAACATTTATATTTACTAATGTCAGGTATAGAACTGACATTTTTCAATTGTTATTGTCTAAACCCCCTATTCCTGTTCTATTATATGGGCTTATTTAGACTAACATGGCACATAAAATGTAGAGATACACCTATCTGTGTATAACATTCCTATTACTTTGACTAGCTCCTAGATCTTTAAATAGCCATAGAAAATCTGTCAAATTATTAGGACCATGTCTGCGATACCAACATTTCTTTACCCATAATCATGTTTCTGTATGGCATGTTAGTGGGTAAAATGAACACCTTATAAAGCTCACAGCTGCACTCTCCAATTCTGCCTTGGTGACTAAGTGACTAAGAGGTCCACCAGATAAATCCTCCACTATATCGCCTTTCCCCAATCCAAACCACCCAGGGGCTTTAAAACTGGTGGGAGTGGAAAAGCGTTCATATGCCAGTCACTGCCCAGAAAACCCAGGAAGAATTGGAACAGGATATGGGATACTTCAGCATGGAGTGAATTGCTCAAAGACAAAAACAAGGATCTGGAGCATCATGGGCAACAACCTTCTATCCTTCCTAGGGACACATAGTCTTTGTTCACCGCACCTTCCTACATTAGATTATCACGGTGGAGGAAGTTGCTGCTGCTGTGCATACTGAAAAGCCCTCTAAGATTCCGAGCCCTGATAGCTTGCCAATGGCACAATACTTACAATACTTTCTCACCACAACTTCTCTCTCATATGACTTCCCTTTTCAACCATTTACTTCACTCTGGCAATTTTCATCCTGATTCTTCTAAATCCTAAATAGTAGTCATCCCTAAGCCTGGCAAGGATTCCATGTTATGCCCCAACTACCGTCCAATCTCATTACTTAATACATACCAGAACCTAAGAATCAGATTAAATCATGTTTGGTTGATTGAACTTGATTGACCACGATCAGGTGGGATTTGTGCCCTCCAAACAGGCATCAGATAACACTATCGGATAACACAGTAGATCTTATTCATCAAATCAATGTTTATTGAACACCATCTGTTGAACTGGCTTTGGATGCAAAGAAGGCATTTGACAGCAAGTTGTGGTCATCATATTCGCCACTCTTCAGGCCTTTCACATGTTTCACTGATAACTTTATAAATGCTATCCAGGCATTGTATTTCAATACATAGTCGATGGTCATTACTAATGGCATCCTGTCTGACCCGTTCACTTTGGGTAATGGCAGAAGACAAAGGTTGCCCCCTGGCAGCTGGGATTCAGCAATCCTCTGATAACTCTGGTAATGTCATTGGCTCTCACCAATATATATTGTCTTTATTTGCAGATAATATCCTCTTAACCCTGTCTAATCCTGTTGTTTGCAAGAGGATAATTTCTACCATCTTACACTCTGATTTAACCGCTAAATCTGGACCTCAATTTTCCTGTGAATCCACCTTGGATAATGACTTGGGATGTGCTCTGGATGAGGAGGACGGGGAAACCATTAGAGAGAATATCACTAAAGTCTCTATTAGTAGCGCAAGACTCAACCATATGTTCCCTGAGACCTCACCGCAAAGTTGGTGTTGTAGTTGTAATTCTGGTACTTTCCCTCACATTTGGTGGTCTTGTCCACTTATAAGATGTTTTTGGGACTCTATCATATGTCATATGCCCACCCCCATGTGACAAAGAAAAGAAAGGGGGCGCCGGGAACTTTTGTCAGATGGGGATCGAGGAGAAGAAACCAGGCGACAGGAGACGAAAGTAGAAGTGGTGGAGAATGAGAAGGGGTAAGATAGTCTGAAGGGAGAGCAGACCATTTGAATTACCTCTGGATACCCAGGGTGTAAAATGTTACTGTAATGTTAACAATTACTGGTGTTTGCGACCCTGGGTTCTGAAGGATTGTTGTTGCTCTCCCATTATTAATTAATTGCTGGTGGTCATTGTATTTTTTTTAGTGGTTAACAGTTTGTATAAAGCATGTATCATCCACTGTCAGTTGTCTATGAATCATTCCTCTGTTTGTGCAACCACGAGGGCATTATCTAAACTAGCAATTGGGCATATAACGTCCATGGCTATTACAGTGTCTTTAGTGTGTGTGTGCCAAATTGTATCTGCTGATACCCTGTTCCAGTAAAAGCGGCAGAACTGGGAATATTATACTGCTGCCAACAAGTTGGAGAAATCCGATCCTAAAATCTCTGTGGCTACCAGTGGTCTGCATTTTCCAGAGGTTACAAAGTGTTCTGCTGAATAAATAATTTGTACAATTTTTCCATTTTAGACAGCCATTTTAAGTCTTCTGGATTAAAGTCTTGTTTGTGTAATTATTAAGGTAAAATTGATTTCTTCTGTGTTGATCTCCCATATAGTAGATGTGGCGGAAACGAGATGGCAAGAGAGAGTAGGGAATTGAAGTGTACAGAAATTAAGGAGTTGTATGCAAGTCCACACAAAGTAACTTGGTAGGGATAAGTGTAAAGCTGCCACTTAGTCCCCTGGGCCCTTTCTGGGTTGCCAGCGCAGTGTGCAAGTTCAGTTCCGCTGGTAACCACTCATCACTTAAGTATAAGCCAAAACATTTGTGAGCCGGGTTCCACCAGGGAAGAGAATAGTTGTTCATCTGTCTCCCAGATCTTTCTTAGTTCCCCAGAGTGATCACTAGAGATGGAATGACAAGCGAATACGTTGGCAGAATTGGCACAGTGGGAGCCAACCTGAGAGACTACCCAGTGAGTGCCCAAAAGGTACCCTCAATTTTTACGTATTTTTGGTCTGTCCCGACCTGTTCCGTATGTAAGGGATAAAGAAAGTACTTACTGTACAATTTACATGCCACCCCTGCATGTACCTTGCTTTCACAAATGCTCCTAAGTGACAACTATGTCAAATAAGCAATCCTGATATTAAAAAGTCTTCATTCTAAAGTCATCAGCTATGGCAAAACTACACATAAAGCTACATTTAGATCACAGAGAACCAAGTGGTAATACAACATAGACAAAATCATTTAAAATAATAAAAAATAAGCCATTGTACTTTGCAAGCTAACACTCTCACTCTTATGTATGGTTCTAAAAACTATATTAATGATTAATCACACAGTATTGTAAAAATACCAATGTGTTATCAGGTACACAGTGTTATATTAACAGCAAGCAAATGCACTCATTACCTGGGGTGACCTACAGTATAAGATAAGGCTTAAATAGGCTTAAATATATAATGTAAACTAGGACTTTTATATAAATGTGCCCATCACACACTCTGGAAGTGTGCAATTTCTAAAGGAGGCCATAATCAGTAAAGTAGTCTACATTTCTACATGAGGCAACACACTTTAAACCCTCTAGTGCTAGGCACATTCCAGACTGTGTAATGGTGGCAAGCTCTGTGCACTGAATACCAGTGTGTTATTTATGTGGTAATCCAATATTCTGGGTGGTCCAGTGCTAGCGATTGTTGTACGCTTCAATATTGAGAGGCATAAGTAATCACAAGTGCAGAGAAACTAAGTTGTCCCATTTTTTTAAAGTATTTGAAACAAAATAGTGTAATAACTATTTACGTTATTCCTCACCATATAATTTTCATCATCTCCCCCTTCCCTATGTCATTTCTCTATCTTCATCATCTCTCCTTCCGCTCATCATCTCCTTGTGTGTCGTCCCACTGCCCATCATCTCCTCCTGTGTTGTCCCACTGCCCATCATCTCCTCCTGTGTTGTCCCACTGTCCATCATCTCCTCCTGTGCTTCCCCACTCTCCATCATCTCCTCCTGTGTTGTTCACCACCCCATCATCTCCTCCTGTGTTGTTCACCACCCCATCGTCTCCTCCTGTGTTTTCCCATTGCCCATCATCTCCTCTGTGCTGCCCCACTCTCCATCATCTCCTCCTGTGTGGTTCACCACCCCATCATCTCCTCCTGTGTTGTCCCACCGCCCATCATCTCCTCCTGTGTTGTCCCACCGCCCATCATCTCCTCCTGTGCTGCCCCACACCCCATCATCTCCTCCTGTGTTGTTCACCACCCCATCATCTCCTCCTGTGTTGTCCCACTGCCCATCATCTCCTCCTGTGTTGTCCCACCGCCCATCATCTCCTCCTGTGCTGCCCCACACTCCATCATCTCCTCCTGTGTTGTTCACCACCCCATCATCTCCTCCTGTGTTATCCCTCTCCCCATCATCTCCTCCTGTCCAGTGTCAAACTGGGGTACCTTGGTCCCACCAGAGGAAATCATTCTTGTGGCCCACCCTCAGTTATAAAGAAAAAATGCTAGGCAATTATAGTAAACTGTATGTACATTATTGCACAATATAAAACACAATCCTCCCTGTCCCTTACCCTTCCTCACAAGAACACTGATACCAGAAGTTCATTCTCCTGCTTCTTACCCATCTTTCCACCATAACTATGGTTCTGTCATTAACATTTTACACCTTACCTCACTGTCCACAATCGCTGTGGCACTGATGTGTAATTGGGGAGAGTGATGTGTGATAAATGGCTATTGTGTGTTGGTCTTGGGGCCCCCGGAGGATTCTCCTGTCCTCTGGTGGGACAGTCCAACAGTGGTATTGTCCCACTCCTTTTTTTGACTTGCTACCGCGTCAGAAGAAACATTCCAAGGCAGGGAGGTGCAGCGCACAGTTTTGGAAACCACTACTACAAGTTCTTTTCTAGTAGCTGTGACAAATTATGTTATAACATGAGGGGTGCAAAATAATTTTATCAGCCTAGTAAAAATAAAATAATAATACAAGGAAAATAATGATTTTGTTTATTGCAAACAAATAGTGAACAGATTTAGAGCTGAACTACAAAACATCACCTCCCAACTTACTCTCTTACATCCCCCCCCCATAGATTAACATGGTTTTGCCAGGCTGTGGATTTGCCAAGTTACTACCAACCAAGAAACCTTTGAGTGAAAACAAAGTGCCATCTTCTGGGAATAAGCGGTACTGCAGCCATTGATTATTGTGTATTATTTGCTTTTTGTACTGTGATCAGGTATATTGTTTTGTTGTTTCCATGATTATTTAATGATCTAAATATTATATTCATTATTTTATCCCACTGTTTTTTAACTATTATAACTTTTACAAGACAAGTTAATATAAAACAAGCATCACCTTCAAGTAATGATTAAAACGATCCTGTATAGCACAACTTAGATACTATTGATCTGATAATATGGATGTTTCCTGCAGATATGCCTCTTTAAGGTACATCCTAAGGTTCATCAACATATTGTAGAATTTTATATTTCACTGGTACAGTTCTAGGAAGTATGACATCTGTTAATAAAATAGGGGGGGGGGGGTTTACTAAAGGTCGATTTGTTCAAAGGCAATTGATTTGCTTGTCGAATTGGTCATTTTACTATTTATTACCTGTTGATTTGGTGTGAAATCACTTGTGTGGCTGTCTATTTCAAATCCCTTTTCTCAAATTGACGTGGTGATTTCCTCCATATGAAGCATACAGCTATCACATTTACTAACTGTCGATTTGCTACATCGACCTAAAACCCCACAATCGATTTGAGAAAATCAACAATAGGCAAATCGACACCTGGTTAAGGGGATTTGAGCCATTTCCCCAGACATACCATTGATTGGTAACTGGGAAGACTATTTAAAGGATCCATTTTTCATGTAAGTCTGATGATGTTTTATAGGGTTACATTGTGCTGATTGTGAACGAACCTAGTGCTTCCATCATTTATTTGTACATTTTATACTTTTTCATCTACTTTTACTTTTTTTTATTGTCGTGTTGTTGGCAAACAAAAAACTTTACCTTTTCATCCACATATTATTCATACCTTACGTAAAACAAAACAGGCACTTATGACCCTGTATTAACGTGCTGGGTAATGGTTTGAGAGGCCCTATGTCGTTTATGGTAACCATACACAAAGTTGCAATCAAGAAAAAAGTTCCTGTAGAAGATTCTCTTAAGGAACAGTGTCCCAACCCAAGGTCTTATTCTAATCATCACCCTAACCTCTATCCAGTAACTTACCATCCTTGCAGAATAACCCTGTTCACTTCTATTAACCAGTCTATCTATCATCTCAGTCTAACTTTCCTCTTCTCTGATCAATCCCCTCCCCCTGTATCCTAACCCTAACATTCTCCCTCTCCTATCCAACCCATTATTTCCAGTGAATCAGTTGAAAAGTTGAAGAGTTCATTTTTTTAAGTTAAATATGTATATGAACTGAATGAGTAAGTACAAATATAACCACTAGGGGGCAGAGAGGTTCTTTTGGTAAAAGGAACTAGACACAAATGCAATGTAACTGGAGAGAGCATGGGCAAACAATTTACAAATGTTTTATTTAGAACAGTACTGCCGCCTAGTTGATTTTCAGGGGATTTTAAGAATATGGGCCAGATTCAGCTTTTCCCTCTCATGACTATTACACTCTCATGGGCAAAACCA
>JABWIB010000456.1:48603-77945 GCA_016617825.1 Platyplectrum ornatum
TATATATATATATATATATATATATATATATATATATAGATATGTATTCTCTCTGGCTCCTACAAAATTTGTTAACCCTGCACATATGGGTGTTGTGCATGATGTCAGAAATGTAATACATTTGGGTTATATTAGGGATGGCATCACCTTATACACTGCAGGGAAACAGTTCTGTGTGTGCAAGTGACTGGCTGTCTCCAGGCTGCTCTAGTGAACTTTTTTTATTTTTAAAACTTTATTCGCAACATGTAAGGAACATGTAAGAAACATGCTGCAAATAAAGTTTAAAAAAAAATAATGTCAGACAGTCCTTTCTTGCATGTATGGCAGAGAGATGCTGCTCTGTGTGTTATGATTAGGGCTCCCCTGTCTCCATGTAAGAGGCTGCTGCTCCTGCAGGTGTCTTACAGGAGGACACATATGGCCTACCCTACATTTACTAAGCAGGGTGATTGCAGGGAGATTGAAATGTTGCCCATAGCAGCCAATCAGATTCGAGGTCACATTCTCCAGTATGTAAAATGGAACTGAGAGCTTGAATCTGATTGGTTGTTATGGATGGGCAAAATCTCCCACTTTTCAGTCTCTCTGCTTAGTAAATGTAGGCCACAGAGCTTGCATCTGCTCTATGCATTAGTATATTAAGTTGTTGTTTCTTTCCACTTAGTTTTATTTTGGGCGTTTCGGTGCTGGATCCAGACCTGTGCTACTAATGCTGTGTCGTGCTGTCAGAATTTTGGTGCAAATCTGGGTATATCTGAAACAAGCAGTGATACAGCTTTATAATAATGTTCTGTGACACTAGTCAAACAGTACAAACTTTTACTTTAATTTAATGCTAATTCTCTGTTTCCATGTGCAGATTATAAAATCAAATGATAAATATTTGTAGAGCAGAGAGCAGAGAAAGACAATTCGAGGTTGTGTAAGGACACAGTATTAATAGAGCTGCTATGACGCACACAATCCACGCACCTCCCCTTCCTTCTTGCTGTTTACAGTTATGAGTAGTAAAAACTCCCAGCGTATGACAGTGTAGTTTGTGTGCTGCTCTGCAGAGCTGTGTTACTGCATAACACACCATGACAACTCTTCACAGTCTTACACTAAAGTAGTAATGCACTGAAACATTAAAAGATGATGATCTCCCTACCTCCAGTTACATGAATAGACACCACAAAACTTCTAAATCAACTGCTGCGGATGTGAACACTTTCTCATTGTTTTTATTGTCTATAACTATATCGTGTTTGTGCTTTATAAAATGCTGGACAATCTGGATCCTATGTAAATGCACGCACACACTATGCAGGAACTTTGCATCCTATGAATCCAAATCTCTGTAAAGGTCCTTCTTTACAGCAGCAGGACAGGAAAGTATGTTTGTATGGGGGTATATTTACTAAGCAGGGAATTTGCTGGGGAATTGAAAAGTGGGGAAGTTGCCCTTAGCAACCTATCAGATTCGAGCTCTCAGTTTCATTTTACAAACTGGAGAATGTAAGCTCGAATCTGATTGGTTGCTATGGGCAACTTCCCCACTTTTCAATTCCCCAGCAAATTCCCTGCTTAGTAAATATACCCCTTGGTCTTCTGCATGATGACCAAGGTAGTAGTCTTCACGCAGATTCCAATGCCCAAATGTGTTTTCCCCCTACATGTGGGAAACTGTATAATGCAGGATTTTGTTTGGTTATACAAGTGCAGGACTAAAGTCTGAATGGCAGCATTGATTGTACAAAATACTGTTTCTGTGGACAATTATTGTGGACTTGGGATAAAAAATGTTTACTGTGTGGCCAGCTTAAAAAAACAGCATTAAAATGCCTATTAAATGCTAAATGCTAGGGCACAATATCATTATTGATACGAATTCCAGATTAATAACGTGCCCTGATGAAAAGTATAAAAAAATGTTCATGGGTGCCTCTAGAGAGGTGAGTATACATGGAGGGGAAGTTCTATTATGATTGACAGAAACCCTGTCCATTCATAAAAGAATTTCCTCTTCTCTTTGCTAAAGCCTGTATCGGAGCATGGGTATTTACCAGCAGAGTTGAAGGGAAGGGGGGAAGATCGGGGGACCAGCTACCACTCATATTAGAATGATATTGTTCTAATGTATGGTGCTAATGATGGGGCAGTTTTCCCAAGGAAAATCTCCCCGTTTATCAGCACCAATAATACACTAGAACAATATCATTCTAGCGAGCACCTAGCTTTTGAGCATAGTTGCTAACTCTACCTGAGGGAGACTCTCTATATCAGGGAGACTCCCTGAAGGGTGGGTGATCTCCCTTTCTCCCTAAAGTATTGGGCAATCTCCCTGATACCGATTCAGTTCAAGAATTCACTGTCCTACATCTACAAAGATACAGATGTCAGTGGAGATCTAATTCACAGTCTTTACAATAAATACTAAAAGTATTTATGCACTGACAATTTAACAATCAATAAATACTGATTCTGCTATTCTTATTGAGAAATAGTTTTCCTGGCAGAGCTAGAAATGTCTTTGAGTGGACTTACCCCTTAGGTGGTACAGGTCACACCCAAGGACTATCAAAATCTCCCTGATATTCATTAGCAAAAGGTGGCTACATGAGTCATTGGATCATATGCAGATTTCTGAAAGTTACATAGGAGATTTACACAAGTCACTCCCGAAATCCCATTATATGTATCGTGTACATGTGTGTGTGCCAGATGTTACTACTGAATAATCAAAGACTTACTTAGACCAGCAGAGTGGCAGTGTCAATATTTATGTGGGTAGGGTTTAAGTGGACTCACACACCAAGAATGGGTTTATCTGGATGTACTCACTCTTTGTACACCTACATGTCATTTACTCGGCAGTATGACCAATAACATGCCAGATAACAAAATAGCTGAACAAGTTTGCAAGGAAACAGAAAAGTTTTTATAAAATCTAGTCTATACTCATGAGACGTGCTTCAGGTCAGTGATTTTATCCTGGAATTCTCTATTAATTCATCTTAAATTAGTGACTTCACCTTGTGGGATTCTTTTAGGCTTAGAGCTGGCTGGCATTAATATTACGGAACAGTAAATCAGGTTAGTCAACGCCAGAGCCCGATTCCTCATCCCTGATACAGATCACCTGATTTTACTTTGTGTCTTTAATACGTTCAGAATAGTTACAGAATTTTCCAGCCAGTAAAAGTATAGTAAAAGTGCTCAGCGCTCTGTATGATCCAGTCACACACCAGTGTGTGCAGGTTTGTTTAAAGATGTTATAGAAAATAAAATTGCATAGTATTGTACATACGCAAATTTTGACTCATTAACGCTATTACTTTTATAAGAGAGAGTGAAGTCGTTTCCTGTAAATTAAAAAAAATGTTTTTTATTAAATTTGCTTATAAATGAAAAATAACTTTACTGATTCCAATAAATTACCTAAGACAATTAATATGTATACATTACAATAGGCGACTGACTGTATCTGTGAACTTGTAACAATATTTTCCTTTTTATTTATTTTAAACCTTTTCATAATAAGAAATAAATTCCTTAAAAATAAATTATCTATAATAATATAATAAAATAAACACAAATATCCTAGCAAAAGTACTTAGCAAAAACGAAGATGCAATCAAGTCAAGGCAGTTGAACTAACTAAGTTAAGGCAATTATTTTAACTGTACTAAAAAATAAATACTTTGGCTATAGTTGGGCCACAATGGTTGTGTGACATCCTGAAACTGAAGGCCACCTGGGGTCTGATCCAGACTGGAAGGTACCATGTAAAGGCAACCCATTGCCAATGTACAGCAATCACATGTTCCTCCAAATAAGCCTAATCCATATATATACTTACCTTAATGTATGTATATATAGTTTTTATGCTAATCATATGCACATGGCATGTCTAAGACCAAGAAGCTGTTAATGGGCCACCTACCACAACCCATAGAAGTGCAGTAGCATTTAACACATCACTGAATTAAAATGACTGTTGCTTATACTTTGTGTTGTGCATTTTGAACCAATATATTTTTCCCATTTAATTGACTATAATGACTATATTTTTGTAAATTTGCATTTTTTTTGCTATTGCATGAAGCATAACTATCATCTACATTATGCAGAACAGTGATCTAGCCATGCATTGCATTTGGATCATGGGGGACTGTCAAGTGTCCATATGCAAACTGCTCTACTTGTTTCTCGACCAAGAGCTGCAGATGTATTTGCATCTAAATTGCACTGAAAGCTCAAATGATTTGCATGTTGTTCTCCCAAATGGTAAAGGCATTCTTATTGACATTTTTGTCTGGATCAATCCCTCGCTTTGGAATATATAAACTAGTAGTCAGCTTTAAGGTACCGCAGTGATGTTTTACTTTTGTGGCTTTTCTAAACTAAATTAAGTTATAGTTTGTGCATTAACTAGATGGAAATAGGCTCCTCGGTTTGCGAGTAGTTGTTGGTGATTTCCATATTCAATTAATCTCCCATTCTTCATGACGACGATAAGATCAGCATTCTGGACAGTGGACAGCCGGTGTGCGATCATTATGCAAGTCCTTCCTTTCCTCGCCTGGTCTAGAGCTTGTTGTACAATCTGTACAACATAAAAATAATATGATAGTGAAGAAATACAGGATTAGTGAAATAACTGTTATCTTAGATGGAGAATCACATACCAGTAACATAATAGTGACTTGGGTCTATGAAACAACAACCTATTGCCCTTAATATCATTATCACACTCAGTGTGGAATAGAATACTATTGTACTAGTACTATATAATGTTATTGCTAATGGATGGTACTATGCGACACTGTTAGATTAAATACACATTTGAAAACAATAGTTAAGGCTTAAAAATACTATAGTTTTTTTTTATCCATGAATGGTGAACAGTGAATAATATCATAGGCATTGGAACAGGGAAAGGGGAGGGGGGGCATCCCCACCCAAAATATGAAAGGGGCACTGCCCACAGGATTGCAGTGGGCGCCTTCTATCAGCAAAAGCAGGGTTCAATGTGAACAGTGCAGACATTGCTTTTTACAAAAAAGCTGACTTTTTCAGCTAATCTGAACGGTCCTTTTTTCACAGCCCTCCAATTTCCCCAGCTCTACACCCTGGCTCTTAAGCCAGCTTTTTCAAGGCTGGTAATGTGAACTGGGTATTATTAAGAACTGTTTACCTATATAACTATGACATTGTTTAACTTCACTGGCAGCATGGTTTATATTTACCTCCAGCAACTGTAAACATACTGTCAATAATCATTAAGAGCCAAATGACTAAAAGGAGCTATATTCTTCACTGATTATCATTTCAGACAACATTACTGTTTATGGACATTTTATCAGAACAGTGTCATTACTCAGCCTGGGCACATAACTACTATAATCATGTGTGTATTCTACAACCTGCTCCCTTTGACTAGCTTCTAACACTGTCCCTGTGCTCTTAAACTTGCAGACAGGGACTGTGTGTAATTCATTTTTTCTGTATAATACCCCAAAAAGCGGTGTGTCCTATACATGGGGAAATACAGTATTCTGCCAACTTTGCGTGTCTCTGAGCCTGTGTACACACTACACACAATATCAGCTGCTCAGTGTTTTCTTTTACTACTTCCCATTTGTTAAGCTGAGATTGCACATTGTTTGATCTTGAAATTAAACAGTTTAAAAGATGTGATCATACAGTTGTGTACTTTCTATTAGAGTACTGGGAATGTTTTAAGGTTGCTGTGAAATCCAGGGTTGTGCTTATGTGTTCACCTTTTCACTTTCATTGTCCAAAGCTGAGGTGGCTTCGTCCAGCAGTAATAGTTTAGGGGCACGAATCAGAGCCCGGGCAATAGCAATTCTCTGCTTCTGTCCCCCGGACAGCTGGCTTCCTTTCCCTCCAGCCGAAGTGTTATATTTCTTAAAGGCAAATACATAGGTCAAAAGTAAGTATTTCTAGATGGTCCACACTACTAATTTCAGATTTCAGATTGCATCTCATTGTTTCTGCAGCCTATGCGCCTGGTCATTATCATCAGTGTGTAACTAGTATTTTACCTCTAAGCATACCCAGGGGGTTCTTGTACTAGCATATGCACCATAACAGTTCAGCTAGCCTAGGACTGTCACTATGGTCCAGGTGTTCCTACAGACTTCATGAAACTTACCTCTGGCAGCTCTTCTATGAAGGAATGTATATTGGCTGCTTTTGCCGCCCGCTGTATTTCCTCTGTTGACACCTGACGTGAGTTATCTCCATAGGCGATATTATCAGCGATGCTGCAATCAAACAGCACCGGCTCCTGAGATACGATTCCAATTTGTGATCGTAGCCATTGTACGTTTAAGCTTCTTATATCAGTGTTATCAAATAACTATGGAACAATGCAAGACAAAGGTTCATATGAGTTATGTTAATGTTATAAGCATTGTCATTGTTTATCAATCAATCTGATTATCAAATAATGTTTTACTAATAACTTTTAATATACATATTCCTAATATACATAATTGTGCCTATTTAGATGTACAACTGACCTCTTTTTTTGTGAAGTGTATACACCTTGTGCAAAGATATTTTGAATTACTCTGTATAACGGAAGGAGCATATCATATATTTATGAGATTAAAGGTGGCTCCCCAAAAGAAAATTTTACATTATGTTTGTCAATGTGATGGTAACCACATACTGCAGGTTACATATATTATGTATAATAAAGACCACCCTCAAAAGGTCTTACCACTGCTCCTTGGTTTGGATCATAGAACCTCTGTAGCAGCTGGACAGAGGTGCTTTTACCACATCCACTGCTGCCCACAAAAGCCACGGTCTGACCACTGGATATGCGGAGCGATAACTCTTGTAAGACAGGTACATCTGGGCGCGATGAATAAGTGAAGGAAACTTGTCGCATTTCTAAATTTCCTTGCCAGTTATCCTAAAACGCATACATAAAAGGAGTTAAAATAACACATTAACAAGAGAAGTGACTAGAGGAGCAATGGCAAATGCAGGATTTTCGAAGGGGGGTTTCCGAATGTAATACATTCGGAAACAATGTAAATTTGTGGAGGTGCACTATATAATGTACTAATTAGGTATATTGAGTTTCTGTGAAGAAATATATTATAATACATATGGGGTATATTAGCATATACCCAACTGTCCCGCAATTTGGGGACTGTCCCGCTGTCCCTCCGGCCTCCCAGTTTGTCCTACTTAGGGGACAAACTTTGTTTTTCATTTTTACCATTAAAATTTTAACATTTGGCGTAGGCCGCGGCATTAAAAGGGGTTGGGGGATTGGGCGGGATGGGGCGGATCAGGGTGGGGACAGGGGTGGAGTTGACAGGACCGAGACGTGGTTATGTGACCCAGTCTCAGGCTCGGGTATGTTGGGAGGTATGTATTAGGGGTCTGGAAATGGTTCAATATATACTGTATATTGTGTGTCTTTCCTAAACCCTAAAATCCCATACATACGTTACATGTATGAGTGCCATATCAGATCTGTAATTTACTCTATACAGTGTGCCAGCTCCACATCCTTAATAATATATCCCACATGTAACTCAGCTACACTACCCCCCATTCCCTACGTTAGCCACTGAGGATAGTAATTTTCTTTTACATGCAAGACTTGCCAATACATCACAGCTATCAAATCACATGATCAGAAACTAATTATGGTATTTATGGTATAGGTATTTATGTGAGCATTGGCTTGTGTAATTTTAGATAAAGTAAATATCCCCATACTAAATTTTAGTTTGCCATAGCTTATTGCTTCAAATGAATCAGAAGGTATACACTTTTAAACATTATTTATTGTTACATAAATGGAGACACTTACTGGTTTCTGTCCTAGGGAACTGTAACTGTCTATTGCTGGTTCTCTATCAAACAAGGCGAAAAGATGGGAGGCTGCAGATTTAGCTTTGGCATAGTCAGGAGCAAAGGATAACGTCTGTCCAGCTGCTACAGCGCCATACGTTAGAATCACAAATACACTGTTGGTAAATCAAAGCATTATTTGTTTAAACATGATTGTATTCATTACACAAGAGTTCTCTTAACCAACTTTAACTTTAAACCAACTTTAAATATACAGCCGAATCGTCCACATCAGACTCTCAGATGAAGCCAGCACAGCGAAACGCGTAAGAGCCAGAACTTGATATACTTTTGTCAAAGGGACCCAGGACATTCAGGACTATTTACTACCCATATACCATCGGATTATCTAAAAACCCTTTGAAGTCTACACCTATAGACCACTGACTGGAAAAGTACTTCACAGCAGTGTCGCAGTGGACTAGAGATCTGTGCAGTCCCAATCCACGGTCTATTAACACAGCTTGCCAAACAAGGTAATTATTTATTTATATAAGGCATTATTGATTTTATAATAATAAGGTTATCCGAAATAAACCAAGCACTTCTTTTTTCACTGTTCTCTTAACCAAGACTGAATAATTATATGAACATTTGGCCCCTGGTGAAGCTGTAATTAACTTAGTAGCCCCCTCATCTTTCATGTGAAGAGGAGGGGGCTACTCTATAAAGTCCCAATGAAATATTATTAATAAAAATGCACCTCATTGGATTATGGCTTTAAAAACTGATACACTATTCCCTGTCCTCATATATGTATATTAAGAGCAGTTTATCATTGCTTTGCTTTGAATGTGATTTGAATGTATGTAAAATAGGTCACAGTTGCGGACAGACAAGAAAGGTTATCAGATAGTGTTGTAAATCACACTCATAAAACACTGATACCAATTTGCCAATAGTTAGAAGTATATTGTAAGACAAATTATATAAGGTTGGTAATCCAGCAGAGAACTCTAAAGCTGTTGCTTGTTACTACTCAGCATTATATAATGTAAATGGTGATGAAGAGATTACTCAGCCCAGTGAAAGGAACTTAAATGACATTGTGAAATCAGTAATACCCCGTTCACATAACATTGCCACAGATTGCCGGTGTTTTCTAACCCTGGCGATGTGCGGCTACACAGACCAGCTGCCCGTTCACAATGCACATATGAAGAAACAGAATAAATAATTACTGATAAAATTAAAAACATTTTGAATACACAAAGCGGAAATAAAACAACAAAACTACCTTAGTGTGTCATGAAAAAAATAGTAGAATAATCAAAATTCTGAATAATGTAAAAGCCACTTCCAGATATAATCTAGATATCTAAACTGGTTCAATCTAGTACATCAAGTAGTGTTCCTCAGGCAGGGAATACTCTGACTCATCGCTCATTTATGTTGTGACTCACAACACACACTGCTACGCAATTTAGAAATTCCCCGTCTTACTGCAATTACACAATGAAATACTTTTAATCATCACTTGAAGTATTTGATGGTGGTGTCAACAAAGATCATCACACACACTATGCCTCTGGTGGACAATTCTTCACCACTTTTTACCTGAGTCTCCTTGCCATTCCAAGATACGTACAAAAACAGGGTGCGGTGGATAGCCAGGTCATTATTATGGGAATGGGGATGAGGTCTTCCCAAGAGATGCACACATGCCATTGTAATTGACATGGAATCTAAAGCGATGATGTGTAAGGTTTTATTCTACACTCAACAGAGCTCTCTGTTCTATGTTCATTCTATGCTTCGACATTGTCTGTCTAGTGCTGTGGACCTTTGTGTCACCATTTAAATAAATAACTAATAATATAATAATATTCCCCAGGAACAGAGTATTGTCTGTCATTAGTTATTTCACAGAGGTTCCGGTCTAGACTTCCTCATTGTTTGCACACAGATATTAAACAACATTACAGTTCACTTAGACTTGTGCTAGGAAACATCATCTCTAAAGTCGTAAGTCAATAGTGCCTATAGTCAGAATCTGTTCCATTGACTTTAATATCTGCATAAGATCTAAGTGTTATAATAAGTATGTTACTTCAAGAAGATGCAACATGCTCTGTCCATTGTTACTCACAGCATAACTTCTTCCACGTTCATCCTTCCAGCTTGAATTAAATAAGCTCCAAAGCGGTAACATGATGCATAGGCGAACATTATGAACGATTGACTAAACGCGAAGCAAATGCCGTATATCTGTGCTTTTCGTTGGGAATTCCTATACATCAAGAATACAAAATGCAGTATTTTATCACACATGAGGGGCTTCAAATCAAAACAGTAGAAATAGACAATCAAAACAGTACCACAATGGATAGTTCTAAATATTGTCATTGACACAACTGGGGGAAGAGGATATTTACATTTTAACAGATGAATATGTAGTTAATTTGTCTGCAATGAATCAAGGCATGCGTATGCTTATAGAGACCAAAGATATCAGGGAAAATGAGACATCTTATTTAATGTAGCACAGGCAAATGAAATCAAGTTTGACGCATGTTTACAGACTTTAGACAGGATCCTAAATCCCATGCGAAGCCTGGGATTCCTTGAAGCACATGGAATTGCTGGCACACGGGACAATTTTCTGTGCGCTAGAAGTTTCATGTCCCTTTGCCATCTAAATTATGGCAAGGAGTCAGAGGGGAAGATTTAAATGATGGAGTGTGGGCTGGATTTGAGGGGATTTTGCAGTCAGTGGTCGCACGTAAAAGTGATCTACATGAGTGACTCACAGTACTAAGGCAGCACTTACTCTACTATACCCCTGTAATCCTAGCACAAGAGAGGGAATTCATTCACCTCTCCCGCACATCCCCACAGGTCTGCGTGAGAGCAAAGTTCTCATGTAGACCTGGATCTGGTCCTTTATTATTATTACCTATAGGGCTTCTGTAAGCTTTCAGCGTAATGTTTCTCAAATGTTCTTTCTCTTGTTAATGAGACGACAGTTCTGATATTTTCCACTGCTTCAGTTGCAATCTGTTAATGTATTAATGAAGAATTTAGATACAATTAAAGTGTTATTACAATAAAGATGATATCATCTAGCTAAATTGTATAGATTCAGTTTGCTGGACAACAATATACAAGTATGATCGATAGATAAGATGTGGTCAAATCCAAAATACTGTCATATACATATCCAATGAANAGCAGATTCTCAGTATAGACTATACGCACCAGGACCAGACCAAGCTNCGAATGTTGGGTATTTTTATATCCCAGCATGTGTGTGTGTCAGATACAATGCTACGGATCTTCTAGTGTACTGAATACATCTGTCAGATGGTCAGGCATTTATTTCCACTCGCCCAAAGTATTTAAGGTGGGTGGAGTGAAATATTTATATGATACAGTAGGGGCTGGGTATGGCATGTGTTTAATACTTCCATGTGGATCAATGTCTTGTACGACTGCTGAGCCACATAAAGCAGCCCTATGACAGTGTAACTGAGGGGAGTGCCATGGAGTACACCTCTCTCTTCCATTAAGTGCTCCATACACAAGGAGGAAAGGATCCAGTCTAGTATAGTTAACATGTTACTCATGAATGATGTAAAGATTATGGTAGCAGAGGTAACGTCCATTGCCAGATACCTTTCCTGCTTGCTGAAGTTCCTTTTTATCCCGATTTGCAAAGCCAGTCAATGCCCTGGTCTCCAGCAGTCCAGTGACCACAAGAATAGGAGTCATAGCGAGAAGCAGCAGAGACATCTCCCAGCCATAAAATAAAGCGATGATGATTGACAGCCCCATGCTGGACAGATTTTGTGCAATTAAACCAAGTCTGGTGCCTGTGGCCTGGATAAAAAAAAGACCAGAGAAACATGGCTGTCTCAGAGACAAAGACAAGGTAATGCATCCATAAACCACTGGAAGAACTGTAACACACTGAGCATGGGATGACCATTGCACATAATGATAGTTATGAAACTGGGACATTTGTGTGTATAGAACAGAGTAATTCACACAGCACTGTGGCACAGATGTTAGCATTGGTGCTTTCAGTTTTAGTGCCATGGGTTCAGTTCTAATCATGTATCTGGGTGCCTGTATGTTTACCCTATATTTGTGTGGATTTATTTCGGTAAGAAATTCTGGGCCAGAGGGAAGTGATCAGGCTATTTGTTTACAGGGATAAGGGTCTATGGATATCTCCTATGTCTATATAAATATGAGCTTCAATGTGACTGGTGACTGATTGAATATTACTTGATGCCTTGATGTAGGATGTGATGACACATTATGTACAACATACAATAAATTAATGTCAATAGGATCCAGTAAAAAAGTTCTACTTACAGTCTGGATTTGGGATGCCTCCGTAGCAAGTCTTGTTGTTAAAGCCCCTGTACTATTTTTCTTATCATCAAACCATGACATGTCCTAGTAATTATCACAAAGAAAATACGGTATGTCATGTACTATAGGGATCTACAGAGATCTATACAGTTATGTTGTATTCACACTAACCTGACGCAACATTGCTTTAAATGCCATCTGTCTTAAACGCATGGTGAGAACTTCCCCAGATCTTCCAAACATAAAGCCCTAAAATGTAATAAAAGTATATAAAACAACTTTGACTAAATTTACAGCAGAGAGAGTGAAAAGTGGGGATGTTGCCCAGAGCAACCAATCAGATTCAAGCTCTCTGTTTCATTTTACATACTGGAGAATGTGAGCTCGAATCTGATTGGTTGCTATGGGCAACATCCCCACTTTTCAATCTTTCTGCAATCTCCCTGTTTAATAAGTTTAGGCCCAGGAATACATAGCAGACAAGAGGAAATAAGACAATTAATAATGAAAGTGAGAATGATTTCTTACAGACAGTAAACATTAAAGAAAGAATAAAGCTGAAGTATCGCTGCTTTACCTGTAAGAAGTAAGTAAAAAAAGACATACACCCAATGACTGCAAACAAGATGCAATATAAATCTGATTCACGTTTTATTTCATCAGCATCGTCCTTTCCAAAGAGCTGAAAAAAACAAGAAAAAACATGTCCGCTTTGGTTAATACTATATGCTATGGGATCATTACAATGGTAAAGGTTAACTGACAACAGTTCCTGTAATAGGGCAGGTGATTAGAGGCAGCTATTCATACCCTTTATGAATGGATCTATTGGTTTATATAACTTGTTTAATCTGTGACTGGAATATCATGTTCTACAATGAGGTAATGCATTTCACAATACACGTGTAATGAGAAGTGTGGTTCATGGATAATAAAGCATTAAATGGGTTGTATAACATTATGACTGTCAGACCTAGTTTGTTTCTAGGGCAGGAAGCTGTTTTAAGCTGCCAACCTCTGACAGTTGCCACAGACACCATGGGCACAAGACTTTCATTTGCACTTTTGAGCAATTCTATTATTGATTGTGCTTTATATCATCACATCTTCTGTCTCTGTCTGGTATATCTGGTATAAGCATGGCTATAACAGTTGTTGGTCAGTATAATATTGTAAAGGTGGCCGTTATTTTATTGTTTATTTGAAAGGAGAAGAGAAATTATGGTTACAGGTTAAAACAGCAAGAGTGAAACAGGGAACTGTGCATTACATAAGGATGCTGGGAAATGGAAAATCAATTTTGTATTTGTGCAGTGTACTCATAGATACATTAATTGCCAGAAGACTACAAACTCTTACATTAAGGAGGATTTATCATTGACTACAGTGTTTCCCTTCCCCGGTAATTTATGTAAATCACCCTTGAAGCCCCACCCCCTGGATGACAAACACATTGTATTTGCTATTGGTGGGTGGGGATTGACATCATTAGGCCCCACTCACTATCGTACCGCCATTTATATGAAATCACTGCCTCAGTTCAAGTCCTGGGAGATGTGCTCCTGGGATATCGGGAGAGCTGTTTGAAAGTCGTCAGTCTCCCAGTCATTCCAGGAGAGTTGGCAACGCTCATATAATAATGTCCAAATCAGTGGTCAAAGTGGAAATTTAGAAGTGGTGGTATGGAAACATAGGAAATAATGGAAGTCAATGGAGATTTAAAATGTTTCCATTACATCAGTGGAAGAAGTGCCGGTATGTCATACCCCCGTATACACCCCCACTTCGAGCCCGACTCCAATGAAATTAGAAACAGACAGGGTGGACTGGAATTGGCTTTCGGCCACTCAGAGAGACTCCCAATTATGCACCAAGCAGCATATACCACAGTATATGACAAAAGTCCCTGGACGGATTCCATGCTTAGAACATATCAGTAGAGGTCCTTCCTATCCAGGCATGATCTGCCATCTTTGATCACACTATGTTAAAACAGGACTTTCTAAAAACATACTTACTGCTATAATTTTGGCGAAAAAGATGCAAAATGCTGGATGACTTCCCCCATTCACTAATGATGACAGAGTTCCAGTGAGAATGTATGGCCACTCCGACCGGTTTAGTTTCAAAATTTTTAGGAAGGAAACATCGGGAAGATCTTTCTGTAAATAAACATACAGATATTAGTAGACAAGTCAGAATATGCAAAGCACAATGGCGACACAATATATGTAAAAATATATAAATCCAAATGAGACATAAATGTTATTATACAATTATTAGCATTTGATTTTTATTAGTTTTATCATTTATCATTAATAGAAGAAAAACATATATTTTTAAATAATGTGACCAGATCTTACTTATTTGAATTTTTTGTGAAATTGTGATAGCATTATTTCTCTTTTTTTATATTGTGTTACAAACCCCAACTCCTTAAAATATTGATACTCATTTAAATAATATAATGTCAATAGTGACCTATGCCATATGATCAATTATATGTGCAAGTACTTGGGGGGGGAAGCGTTCAACTGCACCACCACACATATGCGGTACTGTACATAATAACTTCTATTTAAACACATTCCTGTCACATAAACAGTTTAACCATTCCAGCTCAGGGTAGTAACCTTTTCAGTGCTGTTATGGTTCACATATTACAATATGCACGACAAGCGGAAGTATACAAAAACATGAGTAACTTGATGATTTCTTTTTTACAGTTACACCTATCGCACCTCTTCCACTTTGGTGGTTTCATTATCTTCCTCCTCTTTCTCTTCCTCCTTGGTGTGTTTCAGAGGAGAGTTTGGTCGCTTGGATAGAGATTGTTTGCTGTGGATTCCATTCTGAGTTGGCTCCTTTTCATCATTATCTTCTACTTGTATAAACTAGAAAATGAATAATAACTGATTTGGTAACATCTGCTGGATTAGTCGTGATAAAGCTCTTAACCATCTAAATACTTTCCAAAGACTAAAACAACAACACTTGAACAACACTTGTAAAATGTTATTTTATTGTAACCACTGATGTAGATTTAAATTGAAAGAGTCACAATTACACAGTGATGGCAGCTGTTTTAGTGACTAAACAACTATTAATGCATATGCACCATTTAGTTGTAACTTTAGTCTGGATCCTGAGTACCTGATTATAAATTACCATAGCGTCCTCTACTTTATACTTTCCAAACCTCCCTTACTTAAAATGAAGGCAGTGGGTAAACTGAGTAATACATAAGAACTGGACCCTGTCATTATGTACTATGTATCCTATGGACCAGATTCAGATTTTTGCCACTATTGACTTACTCACAACTTAATCAAGAGTGGTTAAAACCATGATGAATTGCAGGGGGGGGGGTAAAATGAATGTCAGTGTGTGCATGCAGGGAGAATACTTTATTGTTGCATGTTGCACACAGATACTGACCAGCGTTACTGTTACACTATTATTACACTTGTGCTAACATCATCTCTCAACAACTCTCAATTCAGCTAACTGAATTTAACCCCCATGCAATTCATCATGGTTTTGCCCACTCTTGAGTAAGTCGTGAGTAAATCAATAGCGCCTAATGTCTGAATCTGGTCCAATGTGAGCAAATGCTTGGAATTGATGGAACAAGAAAACTTGGAGAATAAAGTAAAATAAAGATATAAATCTATAGACTTGATAAAACGAAATATATTTGATGTTATTGTTAAAATACCTGTGCTGTTGCGAGTGAATGGTAAATTCCTTGTTTCTCCATTAATTCAGAATGTGTTCCTTGTTCAGATACACTGCCATTTTCTAATACAACAATTAGGTCTGCTGTCCATATTGTACTAAGACGATGGGCTATGACAATTGTGGTTCGACCTTTACTAGCCTGAAATAATAAATATGAATATTAATTTAGTATCATCTAACACTATTCAAGTAACACATTTTCTAAAGAAAGACCATTTTGTATCAGATCTATGTATAAGATCACTACCACTCACAGCCAGCAGGAGTGTTTCTCTGTTGCATCCCCAATTTTGTGTAATTGATCCAATACTTTATTTGTGAATGGAAATTGAAAAGAACAATAAAACACATTTTTATATCATTTATGGGAATGATTGCGGAATGTATATACGTTATAAAACAGAGTAAAGTTCTTAGTTCTGAAGTATGATAATGCATTGGTTTGTGTGCAATGCTACTGGGTTTATCACTTTCTCGGCCTGGAGCGGTACAATGGTGGATGGGGCTTAATGGTGTCAAGCCCCACTCAATCATAGCAAAAGCAATGTGTTTGCTGTCCAGGGGGCCGGGCTTTGGGTGTGATTTACATAAACCTGCGCTCTACCCAACCCCTATGCTGCTGGCCTTTTTCTGGGAGGGAGAAACCAAAAGTTGGCAACCCTGGCTCACATATGTTAACTGGAGGCACAAGGAGGTGGGAGAGGGGTAGGGGTAGTGACATCGTATTAAAGTTATTAAAGGAACACAATACAGGAGCCTGGGCAACCAATCATATCTGATAGCATCTGATTGGTTGCTATAAGCATCATCTACACTTTACCGTTAGTAGTAAAATACCTAGGGGGTTTTAATACAACAATAACTCGATTAGAGTCTAGTCTGGGTCTTTTCATACAATAAAATGCATCACATATATAGTACATCCTAGTTACCTTATCCAGAGCAGCTTGTACAACAGATTCACTCTCAGTATCCAGAGCAGAGGTGGCCTCGTCCAGAAGAAGTATCTTAGGATTACGTACCAAGGCTCTGGCGATGGCTATCCTTTGCTTNTGGCCGCCACTCAACTGTGCTCCTCTTTCCCCAACTAGAGTTTCAAATTTCTACAGTGTGAATGAAGTGGACAAAATAAGGATCTATATGTTTCTCCCATATCAAACCAATAACACTTGTAGACTTATGTAGGGTATAGAAAAACAAAAAGAAATACGTTTTGTCCCCTTATTGGGACGAAGGGCTGAAGGGACCTGTATAGTCACTAATATGAGAAATGTTGTCAGCTCCTTATATCTATATTGGCATTGGTTTCAATTTTATTTTATTCAATATTCCCCACCTCAGGAAGCGCCATAATGAAGTCGTAGGCGTTGGCTTCTTTAGCTGCTGTCTCAATTTCTTCATCAGTCACATTTTTTCGTCCATATTTAATATTGTTTTTAATGGTTGTTCCAAACAGGACAGGCTCCTGACTGACCACTCCAATGAGTTCTCTGTAATGTCTGACATTCAGAGATCGTATGTCATGGCCATCAACCTTTACCTGTTGAACGAGAGCCGACAAGTGCCGAATGCATTAATCTGAAAATGTCTTTCTATTACTGGTCAGTATCTGGCAATATAAGGTTACTTGTAAAATAGATAAAACATATTTACCACACCCTCTTGAGGATCATACAGTCTCTGCAGGAGCTGTACAGTGGTACTTTTACCGCATCCGCTTTGTCCAACCAGCGCCACTGTCTGACCGGATTTAACATTTAAATTTAGCCCCTTTAACACCTAGAAAAAAGAATAACACATTGATGTTCATTGTGTCTATACCTATATCCATGTATATTCCACTAGGTAATACAAGATATTGGCTACTAGATAATAGTTTTGTGCTATATAGATATAATGTCATGCCACCCGACTGTCTCAATTTTTTGCGTGACAGTCTGCTACAGAACTAACTAAGCAATGGGGGGTTTTTAGGCTTCACAGATGTTTAAATCAGGGTTTCTGTGCAAAAAATAGATAAATGACATTTATTGTGCATCAGTCTCAATATTCTGCCTAACAGTCCACAACAGAAGGTGATGTAATTTGGCCATTGCGACAATTTTCCCTAAAAAATTTTTATAATCAACTCTGCCTGAAAAAGGGGCAACAAAATGGAATATAAAGGAGAATTATAAACCAGGGCTTATCTATCTAGAATGACCAATGGTCTGCGTGAATTCAGGTATCTGATTTTGATTTCATTTAATCTACTATTTATTTCTCACCTAAAATTGCAATCCACAAATAAGATGGAAAACCCACTTATAGGAACAATACCGTTTATCTTACCAATTCATTAATCTAGAAATAGTTGTACTACCGTAACATTAGCAAACTACTGAAATACTTACCTGGACATTTGGTCGAGAAGGATAACAAAAATGAACATCTTTAAATTCCACATTTCCTGTTACAATATCTGGTTTATATCCATCTACTGAGAAGCTGTCAATAACAGAGGTCTAAAATCATTAAAAAGAGACTTCATGTCAGCAAATTTATAACTTCAACAGCTTTCGATTTAGATGTGTGTCAGATATGTGTGACTCAAGGGGCCCCAACTTTCCCAATAAATAATAAATGTGTTTGTTTACTGACAATTTAACAAACAATAAATACTATTTTTGCCATTTTTATTGTGAAATAGTCCTCATGGACAAGTTAGACACACCCATGGGTGGAGCTATTCACAGGACACACCCATTAGATGACCTAGGTTATCCACTTTTTGTACAGCGCCTTGATACTGTATCACAATCTTAAACAAAAGTTGGCAACCCTGCCTATTTCACAATAAAAATGGCAAAGCTCCACAGCAAAGCCGGCACTCAGTGTAGCCGCCTATGCTGTGTCTTCAAGGACCCCGCACTGACGCAGCCAACATGGAGCAGGGGCTCCTGATTGCCCATAACCAATTAGGGGGTCCTGATTAGCCATGACCCGTAGCAATGGGGGATTAGAGTGGGGGGAGGGGTGATTACTAATGGCGGGGCCCTTAATTTAGTGCTTCCTTTGCATGGATCCTTGGGGTTAAGACAGGGTTGCCAACTTTTGTTGTGAGATTGTGATAGCAGTATCAAGGCGCTGCACAAAAGGGGTGTAACCTGGGTCATCAAATGGGTGTGTCCTGTGGATCGCTCCACCCATGGGTGTGTCTAACTTGTCCAAAAATGGCAAAAATAGTATTTATTGTTTGGTAAATTGTCAGTAAACAAACACATTTATTATTTATTGGGAAAGTTGTAAATAGGATGCACTGACTTCTTTATCCTTATAGAAATAGGACACAAGTTATGATTTCTATCATCATAACGCAATGTTTTATTTAACTAAATCAGCATCAGGGAGATTAATCAGTCAGGCAGATTTCCCACTTTTCAGGTAGCCTTATTCAGGAAAAGTTCCCACTTATTCAGGGAGAGTTGGCAACCATGGGTAAAGGTATTGGGAAACAATTATGTTATTTGATAATATGTCAGAGGTCTTTAAACGGACTAAAGAATAAATAGGTAATATATTAAAATAGCAGGATTGGATAGATAGCAGGTGTCTTCCACATTAATCTCAGTTGCATTTCTTTGCATATCATTTACAGTATAATTTAAAATACGAGCAGAGAAAGGTTTATGACTTATCATGTGACTATAGTTCTCAGCACATTTCCAAAAACTTTTTATGTCGTGACTTACCTGGTCAATTACCTGAAAAATCCCATAGGCTGCCCCTCTGGCAATAGAAAAGGCTTCTAGATGAGAAAATGCCTGACCAATGCAATAACTACTTATCACTACACTGAAGAAGACCTGATGGAGACAATTAGAGCCAGCAGTAATAGTAAATAATACAATACATGCATATCATGACATTACTCATATACATCTATGTCTGTTTTGTATATTCCTTATTTGGACCCAGCCAAGTGTCCAGCTGTATAGACACAGGTTATTGTCACAATTATCACAGAGGTATTGCTATCATGTGTAGTGTGTATTAATGAGTTACATGCTCAAGGGCTTATTCTAGAAAATGTTTATTATGGGAAACTTCTGCAGAGTTTGAAACACATTGCACATTTTATCGTGATGGGATGATAGAAAAGTTGGAACAGACAAACTGGACCATTACATGAAAATCAATATGCTATTTCAGAACTACAAATAAATCTAGTGTTGTGTAAATTGCTGACTCACGATGAGAACTCCTCCTTGCTGTATTTAAGCAAGCAGTGTATACTGTTGAACATTATTAAGGTATTTACACACAGCATATGTTTAGTGGTCTATTGGACTATTTATTTATTTATGTAGTTATTTTCATTTTGTTAAACTCTTAAAAGCAGCTAAACTTACCACAAGGGCATCTCCAATTGTATATCCTTGATCTCCCAAAATCAGAATTGTACCATACCAAAATCCTAGTCCATATGAGGCATACACAATTAGGTACAATAGGCCAAGGGCTAGCTGAGATGCAATGGCTTTCTTGATACCAAGTTTTTTGGCCTCTCCCAATTTGTTGGTGTATCTGTAGGAGAATTAGGGCACATACAGTAAGTGCTGTAATATATTACCTGCCATGTACCATAGAGTAAAAATAAAACACCTTTTTATTTCCTTCTCCTGGCCTCCAAATGCCACCACTGTCCGTATTGATGAGAGGACTTCTTCAGCCACAGCCCCAGCTTTTGCGTAAGCTGTGAGCTCCTTGCTTGTCAGTGACACCATCATCTAGTTTCAGAGTAGAACATCATTAGATCACTCGAAAGAAAATCATTGTGTGCCAAATGTGCATCCTAAGATGTACCTCGTTAGAGATAACTGTTACATGAGTCTTCCGGGAATCAGTACACAGGGCTAGATCTGATGTGTGGGGATAATTTACTAAGAATCGACATGGAGAGGGTCTTGATGCTTCTCGCTGGGGCTCGCTGTGAGATTGGGTCGATTTTTAAAGTTGAATTTGTATACTTTTTAAGGGTGGTGTTTAAATGATGATTTTGTAGCGGTGAGGAGAAAAATAAAGTTTGTGTGACCATCTCGCTGTGAGTCATCTTGCTTAGGGATGTATTCATATCAAGGCAATATTATTAGAACTCATACTAGATTAACTCGACGCCTATTAAAAACCATCAGGGGGGACAACTGGGCCCAGAGAGAGCGGTGGGAATACAGATAGAAAAGCTTCCGTGTGGAAGCTTTCTAACTTAGTCACCAGTACTAAGTGAACTCCAAGGCTCGGATGGACGTCGTGACTTTGTGACATCTTCTTGTCAGCCATGGGGAGTTTAGGACATAAAAGAACATAAAACAAATATTATTTTTAAAAAATTAGTGTGTAAATAAGAATAAAACATGTGAAATATGTGAAATCGCTATGGGGCGCTATTACCACTGTTGTTCACCCCACTGCACACTAAAGTTAGGGTTCACTATCCACAAAGACAAAAATTGTAGGAAAAGTAATATTAGTGGTGAAGGGGGTGGAGTGTTGAGATAACCTACACTTTTTAGAAAAGGTTATTCTAACACTCTGCTCTCTCTGCTAGTAGAAACAGGGTTAAATAGATTTCTGGGTGGTTCTGAGTACTTATTCAGCGTGTTTACACCTTGCTGGCTGCAAATGCTAAAATCGCTATCTCACTGTAAAACACGACGCACCGTGGTGAGATGGTCATCAAGTAAATTGCTACTACTATGCTGATGGCTAACTCCAGGCCAAACCAATTGCACCTCTTTAGCTTTAGAATGGATTTCAGTCATTTCTATTGGTCCTCTCTACATCCATCCTTCTTATTAGAACTGAACACCTGTCCAGCAGCTCTTGTTGGTTTTACTTGTTCGCAGTAAATATTATTATCTTTGTTTATGCTTTTTAACACCAAGTGTACAATGTACTCATTACATGTCTACAGGTTGCTCACAACGGGAAATAGAAGGCGTTCAAGCCCTTGATATCACTGATTACAGCCAAATTGATGTGATGAACTTTGTCCAGATGCTGTATTGTAGATAAGTAACCATTATGTTTAACATTTGTCATGTCTGTCATAAATGTATTTTCATCTCTTTCTACTTGTGGCTAACACCATATGTTGCCTCCTATATCGTTTCCTGTAATGTATCTGCCATTACGTCTAATGTGTCCAGTAGCTACAATCATATCTGTTCATGACAGGAAAGATGGTAAGACAGTCAGAGATCAGTGTTCAGCAATCATTATAGATACCAGAGGGCAGTCTACAGAATTAGATTTGAATCCAACATCATGTGAACAACATTCTACCAGCTACAGACATCCCTGAACCATTGTAAGCATTTCAGGGGACATTAGCCAGACACTCACAAGGGGGCAAAATGCAGCCATATTAGCCAATACACAATACAAATATCTCTGGTGCCACCTAAGAAACCAACGACAATCTTCTACAGTACAGTGAGAATGGCCCCAAATAGCCAGTAACCAGCTGCAAAAGAGAAAATCCATACCCAAGGTGTAAGGGTAACATACATCACAACATATCCCATGACAACTAGTGCAACTAAAAGGACAACAGTAGAGAACTTGTCGTACTTACATATTGGAGCAGATCCAGACTACTGCAGGTCCTGGTTTGGTTATCTAACCTGTAATAATGCTGTAATAACCACTGAGCTCCGCCGCCATATACAAGGCCTTTATGGAGATCCGGATCCCATGGGTATGCGAACTCTATCTTGGTGTGAATAACGGCACGTTTTTACGCTATCTGTGTCCCATCCATTGTTATGACCCTCTATAGCATATATTGCATAATACTCTACATACCCAAGAGTAAACATAGGCAGGGAAAGTGTGGAAACCATAAGGTACAGGTCAGGGAACATACGTTCCATGCATGCAACTGCATGGGTGTTTGGATACATTGGACCAGATACAGACAGTATTAATGTTGAATTGCAGGGGAGGTAAATTTCATCAGTTGAAAACAGTGTTACAGATGAGAGATGGTGTTTCCTAGGCCAAGTCTAATAACAGTGTAACAGTAACACTGGTCAGTATCTGTGTGCAAAATGCAAAAATATAACATTCATTTTACCTTCCCTGAAATTCAATATGGTTTGGCTCAGGTGTAGCTGGTCCATTATGTGGTTTAAAGCATGACGCAAATATTTTATCTCAACCAGTACACTTCATACACATTAAACCTATTCTTCCCATTGATACAATAGCAATAAGCAAATAATCAAATGAACTGTAATTCAACCAAAGGTATTATTGGTTATTTTGTTTGATTATTTTTTTAATATAAGAATTGTTTAGTATCTATGGTGGAAAATAATGGTTACCTTAGAACAAAATGCTGATGAAACAGCCATTAATGGACTTGTAGACATGTACACTAGGGCAAGCTGCCAACCCTTGGCCAAGCCAATGACCAGTCCTGCTATAAAAGTTGAAAAATTTTGTAAAAAATGGCCAACTTTGTCCCCGATTCCTTCGTTAATTTTATTAATGTCCCTATGAAAAGAAATAAATGAAAGTAAATAAAACATCTCATGACAAATCCCCACCAATGTTAGGAAGACAGCTTACTCTGTAAGACGACTGTTAAGTTCTCCAGATTTAGTGACATCAAACCAGCTAATCTCTTTAGACAAGACTGAATGGAAAAAGGTCTTCCTCATTCTTCGGGTCTGTCTGGCTGCAGTTAGAACCCAAAATGAAACTTGTACATACCCACAAACTAGAATAGCAGCTCCTATAGCCACATAGTACAATGAGAACCTGAGGGCAGAAGAAAACTTTTCAGAAGTTGTTTAATTCACTTTTTCAGTTGTCAGCTGCTTCCCCTCATAACTTTGAGCTTATTAATACATATAAAATGAATACATTATAATGTATTGTGGATTATTATCCAGGTATTTAACCTGTTTTTCTTGTTTTCTTTACTAACTATTATTATATACCTTCTCCTCAGCTTATTAGTATCAAGTAACACATACAGTATTGATAATGCATCATGAATGAGACACAAAAATATAGTGACTGCCAAAATAAATGCGTGTCTATATATATATATATATATATTTTTTTTTAAATACACAAATCACTTTAATTAGTACCAAATGAGAATGCAAAATCTAAAACTCACAGTGTCATCTGTTCTTCTATTGGTTTGTACTGTTCACATCCAGCTGTCAACAGAAACATATTAGGAAATCAGTGTAAGTGTACTACATTATGTAAACAGGGTCACATAAGTTGACCAAACTAGACCAAATGCCTAAAAATGGCAATGACAAAATGGTACGCCAATGTACATAGCCTATACAATGCCAGTGTCAGATTATGAGGTTAGTCAAACTTGTTCATAATGTTATGGATTTGATATTATAACCTTTTTTTCTGCAAATCTCTGCTGCGTAATATTTAATACTATTCAGAGTTGAAATGTTGATGCATTTTCCTATAAAATGTGCTGTATAGATATATATGGCCATTTGGCCATTTTTGTTGTCATTGATTAAAAGCTGTTATAGTAGTGACATACTGCTACTACATACAGCCATTGAAAATCATTTAAATTTATTTAATTTCAGTAGCCGTGTGTAGTAGCAGCAAGTCGACTTTTTTTTATATGAAAAAAACCTACAAGGAGCCGCAAGCGCAGAGACTGCATCTACTGTATAGAAGTCACAGCCTCTGCCCATACGGCTCCGACAAAAGCAGGGAAAAAGAATCAGATCCATTATCTGTAAGCTTCCCATCCCCACTATAGAGTTGCCTCTTTTCTGTAATTTATAGTTAATCAATTATAATCTGGGCAAGTTTTTGCAGTGGGCAGTGCATATCTATTTGAATCCAGGATGTCATGAACGTCATAGCATCCTTAACATTACAAATGCAACATGACTGTATTGCCAAATGTATGTGCAGTGCATTTTATATTAGTTTTATATTAGCAATGATCTCGCAGTCCATTGTGGGACCTCATAGAGGATATGGGAGCCTGGCTACCATTATTATCAACCACAGGATTCATTTTAGTAAATTGAGCCCTTGGTTTGTTCTGAAAAACATCTTGTTTAGTTGAGAAAAACCAGACAGGTACTGTTTTGTCGTTTTTATGCTTCTCATGTGAAATGAGCCCAAGTATAGTTACACAAGCTTTACATCTGTGTTTTATTTCTGTCAATGTGTAATGTCCTACAATATAATAGCCCAATAATCCTTATAGAAGCACACATATATGCAGAAACTATTTGGATGCCTCAGTTTACTGTAGATGGATATATCAGTGGAATAATATATTTATCTTGATAATATATTGATTCCTTATACTATTTATAACATTCACAACACAAATGTACTAACAAAAAAACATTACACTGGCCTTTGTGTGAAAACACTGGAATTCTTACATGAATTTTGTAGTGATGAGTTGTGACACAATATACTGTCAGTCATTTCCCCAAATACAATGTGCATGATGGGAAGACACACGCCATTCCCCAGTGCGCCAAGTGACCCGATAATCATGTAGAATATATCCAGCCCATCTGCATAGCGAAACTAGACAAAATGACATTCAAAGAAAAATAAAATTCAAAGTCAGTATTCATCAAGGATTGAGTAACAATATATCTTTTTCTTTAGCACAAGATTCAAAATTCATATAACTATATAATCTTATCATCCCAAACTGTTTAGTGGAAAGAATTTGTACAGCCAGCGGTCCAAATTGTCAGTAAATCTAACAATTTGCAATGTTAGCAATTGAATGGAATATTCTAAATGCTGTTACTTAACTTAACTATGCAATCACAGGGATCTGCTAGGGTCAAACTCTGGATTGTCGACTTTTGGTTTCTCCCTCCTAGGAGAAAGCAAAGGACGGTTCCACAGGGGTTGGGGAAATAGTGTGATTTATAGTTAATCGTGCCTGAAATCTATCCCCTTCACTGCCTCAGTCTAACGGCAAACATGGTCAACCTTAATTTTCCATATACAATATACATACACATTATATATATAATTACAACTGGGTCGTAAAAGATACATTGGGTGGCTAAGATTCCACATGCTTACACTCTATGGACCAGATCCAGATTTTACATACTATTGACTTACTCACGAGTAGGCAAAACTATGATGAATTGCAGGTGGAGGTAAAATGAATGTCAGTGTTTGCATGCAGGGAGAATACTTTATATTTGCATTTTTCACACAGATACTGACCAGTGTTACTGTTATACTGTTATTCCACTTGGGCTAGGAAACATCTCGCAACTCTAACACTGTTTGCAACTAATGAAATTTAACTCCCTGTATTCAACATGGTTGCTCACTCTTGATTACGTAAATATTACGTAAAGTCTGGTTCTATTAACTGGATCCAAACTTAAGCACTACTGAACCTACAAGTGTAGTTATGAGTGAGCAAAACCATGTTGAGTTGTAGGGGAGGTAAAATAAATAGTAAATTATTAAACACAAAAGTCACTATTATTATGTAACTTACACATGACTTACAAGCGAGTGGGTAAAACCATGTTGAATTGCAGGGGAGGTAAAATGAATGTTAGTGTGTGCATGCAGGGAGAATACTTTATTGTTGCATGTTGCACACAGATACTGACCAGTGTTACTGTTACACTGTTATTAGACATGGGCTAGGAAACATCATCTTTCTATTCTACTGTTTGAAATTTTACACATATAAGTCCTTATCCAGACTTAAGAGTGCTTTCCATTGAATCACACTCGTTTCCATACAACATAGGGAATGTAACTTCTTTTTGCTAATGCACCACCCTAGCACACACAGCATACCCACTTCGCCAAATATTGATTAATATAATGCCCAGTGCATAGAAAGTAGAACATAAGGAAACAAGATGCGCGCAATCAGTGTTATGATCTCATGTCCTGGTCCTGGTTCTGGGTATAATAACAGTGTAACAGTAACGCTGGTCAGTATCTGTGTGCAACATGCAACAATAAAGTATTCTCCCTGCATGCACACACTGACATTCATCATGGTTTTGCTCTCTCGCAGCTTTACGTATGTACGTTGAATACTACGTAAGTTTGGATCTGGTACACTGTTAGTATGTCTAGGCTATAGTTTGTAACCCATGATAGTATTTTACTTACAATTCTAATAGGTCCAACAGACTTTGATTTTTCCTTCTTCCCTGTTTTCTCATTTTCTTCCCTGTAGAGTGTACAGACAACAAATTAAGTACAGGAGACTCGTAAATTTCACTTACTTGTTTACAGATCAGTGACTTGTTCTTGTATTTCAGATGCTTGACTAATATATATATATATATATATATATATATATATATATATATATATTAGTCAAGCATCTGGCCACAGTCTACAGTGGATTCACCACAAATTGGCATATGAGGCATAAGCAGTGGATCCAGGGGTCATGGTTCTACATAGGCTTTTCTTACATGATCCCTTGTGATTGATGTGTTCCTCTGCACATTATCCTGTAGTTATGTTTGGCTTTACGCTAGTTATATTTCTCAGTTGCATGGATATAAAGGACTGAGGGACAGCTCAGCAATCATTACCCTTTATTTCCCACCATTAAGCCAACCTAATGTATTATTAAACGTTAAGTTTTAATTAATCATTAAACTCTCCTTTATAATCAGCAACTTTCTTTAGTGCTCTTTCATCATCAGCCTTGAATAACCTCATATCATCATCATTCTCCACTGACTCTAGGGGGAGTTTGTGGAGAAATCGCCCCTTATTTGGAGATTTTTGGTTCATTTGAGAAATCGGCAATTTGATTATATATATGAAAAAAAATACTATAATGACAGATGCTGTTATGCGGTAGTATTCTTTAACACATGCAAATGAAGAACACAGGATGGCGCAGGAGAAACACAGCTCAGCTGAATGGTGAGTAACTCTCTTTTTACATGTCATAGTAATTCTATTATGTGGAAAAGTGTAGCGTACGGTAGGTGATTCTACACTTGTAGTTCTACACGCACAAGTCATATAGGGACGGGAGATGGCAATTATTTCAATCTGAAAATGATCAATGTCATTTCACAGTGAAATACCTTTAATTTGGTCATTTACAAATCAACACACATTGCTATTGATTTCACATTGATTTTAGTATGTGTGCCCTGGTCCTAAACCCTCAGCCCCTCAACCCTCTACAATAAAAGGGTTCGTTTCTTGGCAGGTCATATTCTACAGGTAACTCGAATAACCGGGTAGATACGTGAGATCATGATTCATACGTTTGAGTCCCAGCCAGTAAGGATTCTGTAGTAGGATGAATGTTGTTGGCCTCTGCGTCTCCTTCTTCGCCATCAGTCTTTCGTTTGTTGGATAACCATGAAATCCACTGTAAAATAGACAAAGACTATTGTTATATCAATTATTAATATATTATATTACTTTTTTCAATCGTTGAATAAATGAGATAAATTGCGATATAAAATAATACATTGTGACAATGCGTTCTGTTCTGTGGAGTCAGGGAGCAAGTTGACTTTAAAGCAGGGGAGACAGAACATTTTTGTCTCTGCATCAGACCATTTATTATTATTATTTAACTTCCACGAACACTACACCACCAGTTTAATGACACACTCCTTGCAATCCATACAACTAGTTCATAATAAATCCCTAGGACCAGAATCAGACTGTACGTACTATTGACTTACACATGACTTATGAGCGAGTGGGTAAAACCATGTTGAATTGCAGGGGGAGGTAAAATGAATCTCAGTGTTTGCATGCAGGGAGAATACTTTATTGTTGTATGTTGCACACAGATACTGACCAGCGTCACTGTTATTACATTTGGGTTAGGAAACATCATCTTTCTATTCTACTGTTTGTAATGTAACTCCCCTGCAATTTGACATGGTTTTGCCAACTTGGTCATAAGTTGTAAGTCAATTGTACGTAGGTGTGGATCTGGGGGGGAATTCAGTAACTGACGAATTTTCGTATTCGTCAGTGGCTGACGATATTGCTGACGAATTCGTCGATTGTGTATTCACTAAGGGCCAGATTCAGCTTTTCACTCTCATGACTATTACACTCTCATGGGCAAAACCATGTTGAATTGCAGGGGAGGTAAATGTAATAAATTTAATTAGTTGCAATCAGCATAACAAGTGACAGCTGATGTTTCCTAGTCTAATAACAGTGTAACAGTAACGCTGGTCTGTATCTGTGTGTAACATGCAACAATAAAGTATTCTCCCTGCATGCATTTTACCTGACATTTATTTTACCTCCCCTGCAATTCAACATGGTTTTGCCCATGAGAGTGTAACTCATGAGTGTAAGTCATGAGAGTGAAAAGCTGAATC
>JABWIB010000456.1:103570-125907 GCA_016617825.1 Platyplectrum ornatum
ATATATATATATATATATATATATATATATATATATATATACTGTGAATGTCAGAAATCCGACAAACACAAACACGTAGTCGCTCGGTGTCAGAAATATTTGCCAAATACCCTTATTTCTGACTTACACTGGTAAATGTTGATATTTACGGCGCGCTCGCGATGAATGACGAACGCTTCTGAGGTTTCTGTTTGTTTTTTCCTCCGTCATTCGGTCGCGATAAATTTTTCGCCTCTCTTTCCGAGAGGAATGGCTAAGAACTTAAAACACGCGATCCATTCGAAACGAGAAAGGAAAACGAATAGAAGCGGAAAAACTGACTTCATGATACGGTACATTAGAAACGAGAAAGGAAAAAGGAATAGAAGTAGGAAAAACGTGCTAAATGATGCGATCCGGATCTTATTTCTCGCAACAACCGAAACTATTAAGACGCTTTGAATTGCACAAGAGGCCCCTTTGCTTTTACAACTGCATTTATTCGGGGGAACGCTTCCTTTCGCAACGACGGCAGCTCAGCAACGCTTCTCTCCGGGCCCCTGGACGTACGGATTGCGACGTCACGCCTTCGTGCTAGCTAACTCAAGGGGGGTGTCACGTTCTGGGATACTCAGATACTAAAAACTAGAAGGTACTGTGACTCAAGTGATATTTATTGACAAACACATGCAGATACAGCAAGGAATAAACAAAGACTAAACACCAGTATATACAAAACCTAGACAGGATATGGGCTGGGACCAGATAAGAGACAAATGGAAGCAATAGAAGTACAGATAACCAAGACACAGAAATACAGGGAGGAACAAATAATGAACAAATAGCAAATAAAGGCAATATCACAAGAACAAGGGTAATTGACAAGACAGAACACACGAGGGTACCTGGAAAACAGCAAACCAGAGAAACAAAAACTGGGGCTAGGTGAGCAAGAGGGAAACTAGAGTCCAATATAGAAACAGGGTAGCAAAGTCCAGGAATGCACGAGGAGTCCAAAACAGGGGCTGCAAAGGGATGTCCAGGTATAGTCAGGGACAGAAGAGAATTGATGAAGCAGCTAGGAGGAGATGAGAAATAAAGGCAGCTCGCAGGTGCTGTCCATAAGATTCAAACTCCTCTCTCGACCTCAACATACACCGGTGAGAGTCAGAACGTACGAGAATGTCACGAAATATTCCATCTTTCACCGACGGATTTGGTGTCTGTCGACATTCACTGGTGAAAGTCGACATTCTCCAATTTCTGACTTTCACAGTAACATATGTATACTGTTCAATATATATATTATAAAGTGGGGTAAGGGAGTAGTACATACTGGCCACACTATGGCCTATATTTACTAAGCAGGGAGATTCCAGGGATATTGAATAATGGGGATGTTGCCCATGACAACCAATCATATTCAAGCTCTCAGTTTCATTTTTCATACTGGAAAATGTGAGCTTGAATCTGATTGGTTGCCATGGGCAACTTCCCCACTCTTGAATCTCCCTCTTTAGTAAATATAGACCAATGTACTGTATACCCAAATATAATGCATACATATGCATTACATGATGCCTATTGTACCCAATATGTACTTTATATAGTGCACCACAGATCTCCACAGATCTAGTATACCCTACATGCATTACAAATTTTAAAAATGCAGAGTTTGCCCCTTGATACCGGATAAGGATGGACAGTGGATAACACTGATAATGATAACAGATATGTGATGTATACATACTGATAATGATAATATGTGATGTATACATACTGATAATGATAACAGATATGTGATGTATACATACTGATAATGATAATGATAATATATGATGTATACATACCCCTTTAATCTGAGAAGCATCTGTTGCAAGTCTTGTCAGCAGGACTCCAACTGCATTTTTATGGTCATCAAAATAGCCAATGTCCTGTAATCAGGTTTTACAATTATTGCTACACTGAATGTAATTTATTAACATAATTTTCATCAAGGCGCACTGCTTAATCTAAAGGTTGGGGTTTTGACGCAACCCTTATGGGGAGATTCCAGTGATAAGCCAGGTGTAATGGGTTCCACTCTATAAGAGGACCTTACTGTACCTGTCTGAGAAGCGCTTTAAAAGAGAGAGATCGCAGCCTCATGGTCAAATTTTCTCCAGATTTTCCAAACATAAATCCCTGCAAGAAAAAAAAAACAAAGTAAAATGAATGCTGAGTAATAAATTATACTGTATTATAAAACAGACATAATATCAAATAAATACTTTAAATATTGTAAAATGCTATTGTATGCTCCAAATCATGTGTTTAAAGCATGTGTAAATGTATGCATTTTTTATATTGTATTTTCTTATACTTTTACTTTTAATAAATCTATATTGAGTCACTATTTTTATAACCTTCTGTAAGTTTATGGGAAATTATGTCATAAATGAAACGCAGAATAATTCATGGATAATTCAGAAAAACAACAAAACATAATTTTGTTACCTAAAAGACACATTTAAAATTTGCTGATTTTTTAAATTTCTTAGAAGGACTCTAATATATTTTAGTTTGCTTAAGGTTAAAATGTGGAACATTATGTTTAAAATTTGCCACCCCCTCTATACACCCCATAATACTGCTTTGGTCTGGGGCAGTCACACAAGCCAGTGATAGTAATAGGGGATTCTGGGGACAGTCACTTGCTGCCATTATTCTTTTACCTAGGACAGAAAAGTTTTATATGGTCCATTAGAAGAAGTAAATACATAGTATTAGTACATAGTATTCCTACATGTCTTACCATGGTAATATGCACTACAAAACTGGTCAACCCCAGGACAAAGAACATTAGTGATAATAAAGCTGTTTTTTGGCTCTTTTTTTCAGGATCTGGTTCTTGAAAAGTCTAAATATAAAAAATAAAATATTAAATCATGAGCAGATATAGATTTCTTTTAATTAAACCTTACAGAAGTGTAAAGCATAGTATAAAGCATAAAGCTATATCCTCTGTGTGAGGTACTGTGCTGGAGGAACTACAAAATCCCTATGAAATTATAAACCAATATAAGATAGTAAGTATAATACATGACCATCTCCCATGCCCAATAGTAAACCAAAAAGAAGTTTTACATTCAGTTTAAGTGGTTCAGCAAGCTTAGACACTTACACCAATAACCTTTCCAAAAATGACAGCAAAGGCAGGGTATATGCCACCATTTATTGCAGCAGCTATTATTCCAATCACAATGGACAGCCACTCGGGTTTATTGAGAGCCAGAATTCTTCTCAATGGCACCTCGGATAGGACTTCCTCCTAGAAAACAAATCCCTCTGCCAAATTCAACATTGATACATATATACATAAACACACACACACACACATATATATATATATATATATATATATATATATATATATATATGCACACATATATATACATATGTTTATATATATGTATATACACACACATACATACACAACATGGGTATCAGGTAGTATGGGTTTCAGAAAGACTTTATAATAGTTACTATAATAATATTTAATTATTACTGCATACTAGTTTACTACCAATAGATGGCAGTATTTACTATGCAGAATGATGAAATATAACTTCATATTCCTCAGTGTGCATACATGACGTATTTATATGCATTACACTCACTTCCTACCTCTTTTGGTTTTTCAGATTTTTTCTTGTTAGATTTTCTCTTTTTTTTACTTTTTCTCCTCGATGTGTCTTTGAAACTTTGCTGTCTGACAGGTGTGACCACGCTCTCATCTCTCTGTAATGTTAGGTCTTCTTCTGCCACATCTTCCACTCCTTCATCTTCCTCATCCTCACATTCTTCCTGTGAATCGGTGTTGTCTTTACACACATCCTCTTCTCTAACTCCATCTTTGTCTTGATTCTACAGGTTAAGCAGAGCTTTAGGAGATTTTGGTTAAAGAATGAAACAAATGTAACCAAATTGCTGTATAATGGTGTAATTAGTTCGCCACAATTGTGCGGTCTGAATTTAGGAAAACTCTATGGCTAAAATGGATAGATTTTGATTTGCCCAAATAACACGATGTAAATGTGACCCCACAGAAAACACTTTTTTGGGAACTATTTACTATTAGTATAATAACTCAGTTGAACTTAAGCTCACATAGAAGCTCACACAGGAGTGGTTCCAGACTTACATACTACTGACCTTACAAATGTAAAGTTATGTCTGGGCAAAAATATTGAATAGTAGGGGAGGTCAATTTAATTAATTGCAAACTGAAAGAGGGACAGTTGGGGGTATGCAATTGTATGTAATCTTTATTCTGAAACTCTTAATTAGAGTTAAGCTATAAATCCACCTCTTAATCAAATTCTGTTTGCACATTTTATATCTGCACCCCATACATTCAAATGTTTTGCCAAGATGTACAGCTACAAATGGATCAGCCGTTGGGTGGCCTCCATTCAGCCCCTAAACACTCAAGCTGCCATAATAGTGGCATATTCTATGGCTTAGTCTCCACATTTTCATCTGTTAAATGAAGCCTTTATCCTATTTCCAGAAGAGTCTGATTTTATCACATGTTTATCTCCTGTCTATTTCAAGTGTTATCTTCACAACTACTCTTGTGAGCCTGTAGGTTTTATTCAGAATGTGTTACCTGCAGCATGACTAGAGAATGGTAGACTCCCTTCTTACTCATCAGATCATTGTGTGATCCTTGCTCCACAACCACACCTCCATGGAAGCCAGCGATGACATCTGCTGTCCTGATAGTAGACAGCCTATGAGCTATTACAATGGTGGTCCGACCAGCTCTGGCCTCAAATTAACAATAAAAAGATAAAGGACACATTTTACATATTATTCACACAGTGGACAAAGTGGACATTTACTAGTGAATTTCATTGACAGTCAAAGCAGCAGTAGATCATATTGCCACTCTGTATTGGAATATATCACAGTGTGTATGTAATTATATTACCTTATCTAAAGCCGCTTGCACTATGGCTTCGCTCTGTGTATCTAGAGCAGATGTCGCTTCGTCAAGGAGAAGAATTTTGGGGTTTCTCACTAGAGCTCGTGCTATGGCTATTCTCTGCTTCTGACCTCCGCTCAGCTGGGCTCCCCTCTCCCCCACCATTGTATTAAATTGCTGTATGAAGGATTTGAATAATTAGGTTCCTCATGTATTACGGATCAACATAGAGAGAGATAGTATACATGTATTTGTATAAAAAAATTGGTATAAAAAATTCCATTGGTTTTAATATAGTTTCATTATAAGACAAACTTCGTTTAAAAGTAATTTACAGCTGAACACAAGGCAATGCATTCTCCACTTCAAAATGACATTTTACACATACTGACATCCAGCAGATCAATGGCAGCTTTCTCTATTTAGTAACAAACAGGTAGGTATACTGATGTAGCACGTCTTCTCCGCCACAGCACCCTCAGAGAAAGCGTAAGTGACCACAGATCCAATTGGAGATGTAAGTAATAAAATCTGAGAGGGAATATGGTGAATAGAGGAGGTGTGTTACTGTAGGCTACAGGGAGGGGATGTAGCAAAGAGGGGTAGAATTACGTTTAGGCAACATAGAGGTGATGAAGCATAGCAGCGATAAGAGATGCAGCTGTGAATGCCAGATTACCCACAGCACCCACCTTGGTTTCCCTATTTAAACTACATTATACATCTCCCAAAGCGTTAACAATATATTTTCAGTTGATTACGTTCAGTTTATTGTTGTTCCAACTGGATTGGAGTGAACCTTCGGTGGTCATAATGGACCAGATCTGGTCCCTCTCCTCCACCAAACTGGTGGTTTCTATGGCAGGGTGCTCTTGCGAATGCCCCATACACCAGTGCTGCTAACCACTGCTATAACTGCACGGGAGTGGGAAGTGCCAGGGCCCCACACAGAGACCCGTTGTGGTTCATTGGTACAATCTAACAATAGAGGGCACAACTTTCAATGAGTTCAATAAAGTGGAGAACTGTAGCAAAGTTCTAGCATCACGCTACAAGCGTATGGCTGAAACACACCCGACAGAATGCTTACATCTGGTAATTTTGATATGAAGTCGTAGGCGTTGGCTTCTTTGGTTGCCTGTAGGATTTCTTCATCGGTCACTCCTTCCCTTCCAAAGCAAATGTTTTCACGAATGGTTGTTCCAAACAAAACAGGTTCCTGACTAACCACCCCGATGTTATTCCTTAGCCACTTGACATTCAGTGAACGTACATCCTGTCCATCCAACATAACCTAAATATTAAGAATTTCAATAAGGTATTAATATACTGTATATCTCATAGCCACAACATACAATATAAGGATCATTTCTATTTATTTCAGTTTTTGCACATACAGAATATAAACAGAAAATGACAGAAAATTATACATAATCAGATCAATATCAAACGAAACACCAAAAAAATCAAAACAAAATCAAAACAAGAACAAAGAAATGTAACAAATTAAAACAAAATAATGGATGCGTGTCAATCCCCCACCCTCCCCATCTACAGCAATCTCCGTTAGAAAGAAAAAAGGGACATTCTAATTAGTGGGTAATGATATAGAACTTAGTACGTAGTAATAACCATTTCGTAGATTCAAAAAGCTTTAGTATCTGAGATGTTTGACAGTAGGCAGAGACTCAATATAAGGTCCCCACTTCACATAATATTTAGAAACCCCCAACTCCAGATCAGGAAGAAGGGTGCGTCATTCCAGGTACAGAGCATCCAGGAGTAACCCCTGAAATGCTCCTAGAGAGGGTGAGAACTTAATTAAATGATTAAGTATCACTTTTATAGCCAGGGTAACTGCCACTGTCAGGAATTGACAAGCCCTAACCTATCCTGAATAGAAGTGCATGCTGTAAAGTCAGCCCATATGATGATAGGGAGATAGGGAGACATGAAAAATAGAAGAGAGAAAACCCAGAACCTTACCCCAGAACTATCTAATATTCCCACTTTCCCATACATGATCAAGAAAGGTAGCCTACCATATAGCGTCTGCGGGCCTGTGGGTTATATCCCCTGCGAAGAAACCGGAAATGAATTTCCTGTAACATAGATGAGCGGAGAGAGCAAAGGTTCTGGCCATAATATTGGAGAAGGTTCGCAGAGGAGGTCAGAGGCAACATCTCCTCCCCAACATTGAACTTGAGAGTCCCATCATTTATCGACATCTAAGTCTAAAATAGTGGTATAATAAAATCTAATATGGAATTCGATTCATCAGTGAGGCCAAAAAAGCATGTACAACAGTAGGGCCACCCCGAACATTAGTCTGAACCTGGAGGGCGAAGTGCCTGGCCTGAAGGTACATAAAAAAAAGTTTATGTGGTAAATGAAACTTGGTGGCCAGCTGTCTGCCTCCCGGGTCGCAGACGTCTTGTATGATGGAGATGCCCTTATTCCACCAAATAATAAACCATGCGTTAGATAGACTGGATGAAAAGTTAGGATTACCCCAAAATGTGGTGTACATAGAGGAGGAGATGGAGCTCTTACATTTGCGGTGTGTGGCAACCCATACCTGATGTGTCTCGAAACAGAATATGATGGAGAATTTCACGCGGTAAATGAGATCAACTGACAAGTAATAAGGCAGCAGGGGAGTTAGGTTTAAACAACTCTAATTCCAAACTGCATTCGTGAAGCAGTGTCTACCCAATAACCAATCAGATATATATCTTAAATGTGCCCTATAATTAAACAATATGATATTGGGGACGTCCAGGCCCCCTCTATACAACCGTGCCCTACCTAGATGTCCTTGGTTTTCAAAGGTCACGCCACAGAAATCTGGAGAACAAAGCCGCTCATCTAGATACATCAGATCCATGCAACAACAGAGGGAGCATTTATAGCAGACAGGAGACTCGTGAAAAAGGATGCGGAACTGGAACCGGAAGTCCAAAATTATCATTTCTATTTGTAACATTGTCTTTCATTCACATCATCTCATGGTTGAAATGCACTGCAGCTCCATGACTAGTACACAGTATAGACCTGTGTTAATAATATAATAAAATTTACTAACTACTAACTAAGGACTGGATCAAGACTTATGTACTATTGAATATACGAGCAAGTTACAAGTGGACAAAACCATGTTGCATTGCAGGGGGATTTACATTTTATCAGTTGCAAATGGTATTAGAGTTAAGAGATTATGTTTCCAGCTCAAGTCTAATAACAGTGTAACAGTAACGCTGGTCAGTATGAGTGTGCAAAATGTCTGGATCCAGTCCTATCTTTGCATCCTTTTTCAAAGACTCATTGATCCCTGAAGTGCAGTGAATGTAGGTATTAGAAGCAACAAGCACCACTTGCAGCAACAGGAGGAGGTCAGGTGATAGGAACTCACAATCTAACATGACTACTGTAAGGACAATAGATTCATACACTTTTTGTGACTGTACTGTATATATACAATCAGTGTAGTAAATATATATACTGCATTTTAAAAACTCTGTGCCAGTTCATCCATTATTTTATTTTAGCATTTAATGAAATCAGATATATATCAATCATATTATATAAAGATATATCCTACCTGTCCATCTATTGGGTCATAGAACCTCTGTAGTAACTGAATGGTTGTGCTTTTCCCACAGCCACTCATGCCAACAAGGGCCACAGTCTTCCCAGCTTGTACCTTCAGGTTGAGTCCACTGAGAATCTAAGAATATTATTCATTGTATTAATTTATTATCATCTGATCCAGAGCCAGATCCAGACTTAAATTGGTGTAAGTTGTCTGTACAATGGTACTGCATATGTTCAAAACAGGGATTTACGTATATTACTGTACATTCAGTTTTCAATATATGGGCCAGAATTGACCTCTATAAATACCTTGTTAAGCTTGGTGGAATGTTACAGTATTGACTGACCTAAGACCTGGTCGTATGCATATATGTCATATAACACCCATCCCTCTTATGTNCAAACCTTAAAACTGCACTGTTATGCTTATAGGAGGCTTTGCGTTTGCAATTCTTAAGTCTGGATTTGGTCCATAGTCATTTTAAAGATATCTCAAATGAAGGAAAAGAAATGTACTTTTATGTCTGGACGACTGGGATAAGCAAAGTGAATGTTTTTAAATTCAATATGTCCAATCAGTTTGTCTGGTTTGTGTCCCTCGGTGGATCCGCTATCGATTGGCCGAGGCTGAAGTAATAAAAATGAAAAATATATTAGTAAAGAGTGAACATTAGTAATATTTTTCAACACTCATTAAACTTGCAATGTCCTGGTCAGCACCCGAGGGGGCAGTCTATAGACTGATATGCATCCTATGTTTGGACCTTTTTTATAATCTTGTTGTACCCCATGGAGCTGCTAATATGGACACAAGCTCTATTTGTTTTAATTACCAGCACCTTCTCTATTAAGTACTGCATCACACTGAGGAGGGGACCAGTCATTGGCGTTTGTATGATGCATCTGCCCTTGCTACCTCCATGTGCTTTCATGTTCTTGGCAAATCTTTGTCCTATGTAATGATTAGAGTGCTCTTGTATGTATTCATGCAATGTTATCATATGCACTGTGTTTTCCTGTATGTATTCATAATGTTATCATATGCACTCTGTTTTCCTGTATATTTTCATGCAATGTTATCATATGCACTCTGTTTTCCTGTATGTACAGTATTCATAATGTTATCATATGCACTCTGTTTTCCTGTATGTATTCATAATGTTATCATATGCACTCTGTTTTCCTGTATATAGTCATGCAATGTTATCATATGCACTCTGTTTTCCTGTACATAGTCATGCAATGTTATCATATGCACTCTGTTTTGCTTTGTTTTCAGTGTATTTCTTAATTCCTGTCTTACTACACTGTCTTGTGTATTGTGCATGCTGAAAGTCTGCTCCCACTATCAGTGGCAACAGGCCTCAGTCAGGCTCAGTCAAGGCGTGGGAAACAGGACTGGGTAACAATAACTTACATAACCTAATGTATTCATCTTTTCATCATATGTAAACAATATTTTTTGTTATGCAGATTTAGTAAATAAAAAATCACAGAAAATGATGCAGCACATAACCTGATTACAGAAAACTGATTGGTTGCCATTGACGACAGCTGCTAAATTATAGCCTATCGATTACAATAGGGGAAACAATCACATTTTATGATTATGCATGTAAAATTTGAACAAGGTTCTTCTCATATGAAATTTATATATTTGTTTATTTTGTTATTATGTTTTGCAGAAGTGCAGTAAATATAGAGAATTGCACAATTCAAAGAGTATGGAATGGAATATGTTAAAGATAGCAACGATAACAAAATGACATAATACACTTAGTAGAATAGTCATGAGTTATTTATTCCTATATTAAGTGATTACTAATAATGGGACCATCTACTTTTCATCCGGTGGAGAATTTTGCGTTGATCTACAGAAGACAGTCGAAACACTATAGCATCTATTAAATGTTCAGTCTTCCTAAGATTTGGCTTTTCACAGAAGCCTTATTGTAGATGATTATGTAATTTTGTAAAACTAATTAGATTTATTATTATTTCTGTAATAACAGGGTTCGCCTCGTCCAGCTTTTACCTTGTTTATGATTTTGTATATCTCAAGCGCTGCTCCGCGTGCACTGCTAATACTCTCTAAGTTTGGTGAGACCTGCCCAAGGGAGAAAGTGCCGACCAACACTGAAAAGAAGACCTTTCAGAGAAAAAGCAAATGACAGTAAGAGAAATTATATTGTAATAGTGCTGAAAGTTCTCTTGTATCTTAGTCACTTTGTAGCTTTTATTGTACCCTGCTACATTAAATGCTAGATACCATTTCATTAGTGCTCTGACACAATGAAGTTTCATGTATTTCACTGGTTATATAAAACTAGGCCGATTAATACTGATCCATTCATAAGTCACGCCTATACTTCATGGTACAGTCAAAACCAGAATAGTTTACTGTATAACCTCTTGATTGCAAAGTGAACATTTTCCTATATGTTGTCCACTATAGAACATACAGTTGTAAAATAACTATTACACAGGTTTGCCGGAGGCCCATGAAATTACTCCCGGTGTCCCGGGAGAGTCGGTGACCCTGTCTAATAGTTATTTTACAATTGTATGTTCTTTAGTGGACTTGGGCTGAGGCAGTTATTTCATGTACTTCACTGGCTGGGTCCTGATTGTTACTATGATGAGCGGGGCTTGATGATGTAAAGCCCAGCCCATACACAGCAAAACATATGCTTTGTCCAACCACCATTCTGACAATCTTCTAATATATGAATGAATCATATTTCCACGGTAGGTTTGACCAATGCATTTTGAGTCCTAGGCTAAGTAGGGAAACTCCTTTCTAAATCCCAGTTAGCTATGCACATGTATTTTCTATTTTAATATTCTTCTAATATTTTCTTTTGCGTATAACTGGTTGCACCTAAAGTATAATCTACTACTTACAAGAAGGCATTATAATCATGATGAGGACACATAACAGTACTTACAATTAAAACATTGCCAATGCTGTAATTTTCAGGCTCCTCTAAAGTCAATTTTGTGCCATACCAAAATGCCAGGGCATAGGCACCAAATATCAGAAACTGCATAAGTCCCATTGATAGATTTAAAGTAATAGACTTTTTTATTCCAACATTTCTTGCATCAATTAAGTTAGAATCATACCTGTAAAGAAATAGTGTAAGTATAACTGATACAAACTGAGACTCTGCCTGCCTTTATTATAGGAAAGCATGTAACTCCTCCATGATATCTTCACCAGGAGTACAATGCAGCATTTTCTAACTGGGCTCGTATTCACTAAGCTAGAAATGTTGTCTATCGCAACCGATCAGTGCCTAGAATTTTACATGTCAGCTTGATTGGTTGCTATGGGAAACATCTCTACTTTTTTATTCCCGCAGTTCAGTAAATAAAGGTCATGGGCCTAAATTTACTAAGCAGGGAGATTTCAGTGAGATTGAAAAGTGGGGGATGTTGCCCATAGCAACCAATCAAATTCAGGCTCTCTATTTCAGGTTTACATATTGGAGCTTGAATCTGATTGGTTGCTATAAGAAACATCCCCACTTTTCAATATCCTTGCAATCTCCCTGCATAGTAAATTAAGGCCCTGGTCTTCCTGAGGAAAAAAACTAATCACTAGCCACATCTTGCCTTGTCTTTACTTGTGACGCAGGTGAGATGTTGTTTTGTGATGACTTTGACTATAAGATTATACACACCAACCCTGAGAAGAACTCCGGCTGAAGAGCTACACATACTTATCCATTGCTTTCTGTTGTCCATTAAACGCAGTAACTGTTCTTATGGCTGTTAGGATCTCCTCTGCAACAGCTCCAGCCTTTGCATACGCACACAATTCCTTAGAGGTAAATGATGCAATCAGCTAGAAGCGAAACAACAATATTACTATATGGTACTTTTATTACATATATTATAAACACATAGGTGAGGATGTATAAAAGTACCTTGGTCCAAATTGCTGCTGACACACCCAGCAGTGGGCTCACCGACAAGATTACCAGAGTCAGCTTCCAGCCATGCAAAAATCCTATGATTATGCCAGACACGAAGGATGAGAGGAACTGTACAAATATGCACAATTTATCTGACAGACCTTCATGTATAGTATTGATGTCGCTGCAAAGACATAAAGCAGTGGCGTCAATAATTAATCACTCCAGAGCAGAGTGGTAAACTTGCCAATGAAACAAAAACTGTTCCCTTCTGTACCGTCCTGTTCAACTGGAGATGTCCTTATTATTGTTCGTAAATGTGTCATGGTCTATCCTTTCATTATATATGTGTATAGGCTGCTGCTGTGTATTACAGGTGTAAAACAAACATATCCTGTTTATCATTCCATAAGTGTAGCCACCGCCAGCTGCATTGGATTAATCAGATTCTACTGCTGTGCTGCAGGGCCCACTGCCATTGGATGTTGATGATACTATAAATCTTATATAACAGAAGATTTCTGACTATTTTTAAGATTGTAAAAACTATACATGAATGTAGTTTTACCCAGTATTAAAAATTACATAGTGATTCCCCTATTATTAATAACCATCATTATTCCCCTATTATTAATAACCATCATTATTCCCCAATTATTAATAACCATCATTATTCCCCTATTATTAATAACCATCATTATTGTTATTTTTAAAACTGGATATATCTACTGTGGGTTATTATTGGGTTATCATAAATAACGACCCACAGTAGTTTTATACAAAATAAGTAATTACATAGAGTAGTTTTTCATGTTTTTGTTTTTTTTTTATCATAATGTAGGTCTACCCATTTTTTTTAGATAACAATAAATATTAGTAATTAATATAAGAGGAAATAAAAATTTTCTCCCATTATTAATAATAAAACATAGTACTTTTAGTACAAAATTATACAAAGAACAATTACATATAAAAATTACATTACCAAACTTATAGTAACTTTATCAGTGTTAATAAATAATTATAACTAATACGTATATGTGTGCATGTGCAGATAGATAAAGAGATAGATAGATAGATAGATAGATAGATAGATAGATAGATAGATAGATATGAGATAGATAGATAGATAGATAAAGAGATAGATAGATAGATAGATAGATAGATAGATAGATAGATAGATGCAATTGATATATAGGGGGATAATTATATAATTTTTCTGCATGGTGTTTGAGGGAATAAAGAATAAGAAAGGAAGAGGAAGAAAGAAGAAGCAAAAAATGAGTTAAGTAAAGCTTGAATTTGTGCCATGCTTGATATTTTTTCATTTTGTGTAGGGATAAAGTATTGGAGAATATGTCATAGAGAGCTTTGCCTGTTTTGTCCGTATAGGGCCCCACAATTTGTAATGGCAGCCTGCCAGCACTCTAAAATTATCTTTATTAATTACAAATAGCAAGAGCCAATTCTTTGGTAAATAACTATAAAAACCATTAATGCCTAAATTCTATCAACTCACTTGTTTATTTGGGATCCAAACTCAGAAATTCCTCTGCAGGAACACTGATAGGAAGAAAAATATCACATTTGCTGAAATATAAGCTACATTTCTATCCAGACCTAAATAGCATTTATGTCAGCAAACTAGTATACATGAATAAAGATGCAATCACATCACTACGATAATGGCTGACATAATTTGAGTGAAGCTCTGGGGAACTTGACATTATATGACATATGTGATTTTAATGCCAAATCTATATAAAATTCCATGACTTTATTTTGTAAATTGTTGTTTTAATTATACTCATGTGGTTTTTGGACCTGGTATTTGCAGTTAAAAATACAAACAACTGATGTTTAAATATTTTATCTAAATATTGCAATCTAATTTCAAAGCCTAATTTGAAATTTAAAATAAAAAATATAACATTTGATAACTCCTAGGCCAGTACTTGTGGCATATCTTATGTCACCTTAGCTCTAGGGTAAGTCCAGTAATTCCAATGTACTCTGTTTTATATTTAGTTCTGTGTTTTTTTACACTTAATACTGTTTTGTTTTCACAAAAAGGTCTCCCTAGAGGGGGCACCAAACAGCATTATTACTTAATCCAGTTTGTGGGTTCTACTTACTCTGTTAGTCTAGTATTCAATGTTCCAATCTGGTTTGAATCAAACCAAGACATATCTTGATGAAGTACAGCACTAAAGAACTTCTGCCGAATTCTCATTATCTGTCTTGTTGCTGAGACCAGAAATGTCCAAATTTGGAAAACACTCAATGCAAATACAGTACAACCGATTCCAACATAATAATAGGAAAACCTTTGACAGAATGGAAAGAATAACATCATAAAATGATAGTAAGGTCTACAAAATGTACTACATTGCTCAGACAAAATGGCTTCTTGTATGTATTGTTTAAGTTACATTTACTTGTTCTATGTATTATTTAAATAAATATGAACAAAAAATGCTAAACATATGTAAAATAAAAAAAATGCCTGAGAAAATTTGCAAAAAAAATCATAAAAAAATATTTACAAAGTAAGAAGTCATACGTCATTGCTATGCACTAGTGTTTACGTACTTTTTATTTAGACAGATTAATGCCTGTCAGGATGTTTTTTTCAGCGAGTTAAAGGGCTTTCATTGAATAAAAATATTCTTTGCCAAATATTGTATAATGCCAAAAGACAGAAAATCTAGTCCTTGTCAACACCATCCCGGTGAGCCTTATATCAGTTGTAAAGATATTGAAAGAAACATTAAAAGATCAAACTGAATAGCTTAAATCTAGTAACTTACAAGATCCCAAGCATCATGCACTTAAAGCTCAGTATATCATGAATGATAAATGGAAAAGCCTCTTATTTGAGCAATAATTACTACAATATACGAATATTCTGTCTGTAAAACTAAATTCAGAAATAAAAAATAGAGTTTGGCCTCCATTTACTAAACCTAATCCTATGGTTGATAATTATAGTAGCCAGACTTGTGGTCCTGTGGTCAGTATAGTCAAGCCCTGAGCAAGGTAAGGCCCCACGATGGTCTGAGGGATTACCTTATCTATGTCCCGGACATGAACATTTTTGCATCTGCAGAAGTTTTTGTACACTGAACACCTCAGTGGTTTTCTTGTCCATATGAATAAGGAAAACCATAGTTTTTTTCAGGCTGACTTTTTTTTTTATTTTTAACTATTTTTTATTTACATTCTGCGTACTATTCTAATGGTCTCCCCATATGTTTCCCCTTTTCCTTCCCCTAATAACAGCTATTAGATTGAAGAAAAGGGAGGTCTCTGGGGAGATCATTGCTCCAAAGGTTTGTAATTATTGAGAACTTTGATTTTAGGTGATACAGCCCGTTTTCATCTGAAATCACCTGAATATTGAAGCTTTGTAAACCTATCATTACCCACCTGGTCATTTCACTCTCTATATCAATAGCCAAGAATGATGTACAATCAGAACCATTTCTTGATGCTACAAGAAAACAAGTAATTTAAGTAAATTAAGTAATTAGCAATTTTCCATTTTTTCCTTAAAATTTTCCATAGTATTTAAATAAAGTGAAAATATAACAGAAGTTAAGGTATATTTAGTGCAAAATAATTAATATTCATTCCCATTGCAGAATACTTTTACTCAGATCTGTATTTACAACAGTTTTGCCCTTTCTCCCAAATTTTTGATATCTAGATTAGCCCGTTTTTTGTATTTTTGTTCTTCATCATTCGTGTATGTTATTTTACGTTCATTGGCATTAATACAATTATTATTTTTTCTTACAATGGAACAGTTTATTCAAAAGCATTTCAATTAATTGCTTAAGAAAATAGCATTGCACATCTATTTCTAACAGTTGTTCTGTGTCTTATATACAATTACATACAATTTCACCCTATTTCAGGGGAGGACAGGTAATTTTGTGATGAAAGAAAGATATTTACCATTTATGCTCATTCCACTGAGTACAAAGCTGTCTGTCATTTGTCCAAATACAATAATGAGGATTGGCAGACCTGTACCATTGGCAACAGCACAAATAAGACCAATTATCATGAGGATAATATCCAAAGCATCTGCGTAGTGCATCTAGAGGTGAATAAAAAAGGAACAAGTCATAGGGGGAAATTCACTAAAGTCGTGTTTGTCAAACTCGCGGGTGCGAGTTTATCGCAGCTGCGAGTTTGACAAACACGCGGGTTCCACAACATGCGTCTCATATAAACTCGCACCTGCATGTTTGTAAACTCGCAGGTGCGATAAACTCGCACCCGCGAGTTTGACAAACACGACTTTAGTGAATTTCCCCCCATAGATAGTTATAGAAATGTATATAAATATATGTTTAAAATCTATAGACTTTATTTAACATATTTCAAGACTGAAACTCCAAAAAGCAATGACTTTACAACTGGTATGTAAAAGCAAATAACTAAGTTATAAGATGATCGCAACCTCGTGATCTCATTTAAAGGAGAACCACCACATAGCAAATATACCCCTATGTCTTTTTTCTTTTTATTGGAGTACATAAATTAATAACAATGTACAAATAAGATGCAAGATATACTATTGTAAAATATATATTATAACAGGTAAATGACATGACATCACATTTTGGCACACAGGCCAAAGGCAGAACAATAATTGGAGGATCAAGTAGAGTTTGGAAATAAATAAAAGATTGCCAAGTGTTAAAAAAAAGTTTGCTGTTTTGGATTCCTTATAGATTAAAAATAATATGTTGTGGAATAAGGAGAGAGAGTGGGGTTCTTCCTTTATCCACATCTGAATAATACTTTTTTTGCTGCTGCAGACACCATAAAGTATAGTTGATTCATTGATCTTTAGTTATGCCATAAATACCCTTAACAATACCTAAAACAGCCTATTCAGGGGTGAGGGAAGTATTAAGTAATACCCCATTCAGACTGACTCTTAAAAGCTGGGACTTTCATGAAAAATCCAGTCTTCATGATAGCCCCGGCTTTTATGAGGCAGTCTGAAAGGCAACCCCGGCTCTCTCTGGCTGGGTGTTAGACCCTGCTGAAAAGGGGTTGCCGATAAAGGGTGGGTCACAGGCTGCCTATGCACAGTGGTGACCCAGGAAACCCCGGTGGAAGTCCAATGTCTTTAAAGCAGTATAATAATTTGTAAATAACCAAAGACATACTAACCAGTTCTAGAAATCCCACCATTTCCTTTGGAGATTTTCTACACGAATACTTTGTTTCTCTAGTAAAAGAAGGCAAAATATTTTTAATACATTACACACACATAAACCTATTTATTTATTATACATCTTTTAAAACACTATACTTGTTTAATATTTTACACAAGTAAAAAAAAGACTTGGTCCCGACTTGTATATAACATAAGTTCACTATTTTATTTGGATGGCGGTGTTCCAGATGGAATTGAGGTCCCGGTACATGAGGCGGGTTCACATACTATGGCGAGTATAGGAATTGTAATCACCATGTTAAGGCTTGGCCTTACATACAATCTAGCATTGCACATGCACAGTGTGCAGTTTGCACCCTTAAATATCTTCATGTAGGAGAGCAAGCGAAGGGGTATGCTCTCCATACATTAACTTCTGTTATAAAGGCTATTGAATGGCATCCATCTGAATCTGCTCCTTGTATAGTACTAGAAAAGCATGTTTTGGGTAATAATGTTAAGTCATCAAAAGGAAACTTAATATGTTTGCACTTAAACTGGGTCACAGACTGCTCCAAATTTGTGTGGCTGTAACTAATTTGCAATCTAAAATTACATGCAATACAGACAGCAGAGATGTGTTGTGATGTTATAAAGGGAATAAATCTCAGTGTATCAGTGATTTTCTCTCTAATATATTGGAGAACTTTTTAGTTTTGTAAATGAAAGAGGCAGTATACTAGAATTATTTTAAAGGTAAATGAAAAATGTATCAAAATGACTTGGTTACCCACAAGTTGTCATTGTTTGAGTGCTCTGCTGTTGTATTTGGCCTGAATCCCAAAATGACCATACTTGTGTAGAAACAATGGGATCTACTTGTTATTTATTTGATTTAATCTGCTTGATATTTATTTTATTTTATTCATTTCCATCATAATGAAAATAAAAATAATGCACTGATATGATTATCCTGAAGGCAGAAAAGGTAGAAAAATGCTCATCTGTTTCTTAGGGATCCAGTCATATAAGTATCAGAAGGTACATAAGTGGAAGTCCAACATGATTGTCATAAGTAACATGGGACCTGATTCAGGGATTATGACAGCCGCAGCGCGCGGTCCGCCAGGTCCCTTTAATTCAGAGCTGCGCAAAAACGCAGCTCACTGCCAGCTTTCATGAATGAATAGAAAAAAACTTATTATTTTTTTATCTTTTTTTTTTTTTTACACAAAATGAGGCAGGTAATTGTCCATAATTGACATTACCTTTCTCTATGGCTCTGCACTAAGCCTCTTATTAGCAGGGCTTAGCCCTTTTCTCACTTCCATATACCGGAGGCGAAGGGGCACGACTCGGTGCTATTCTACGCTGATGCACATGCTTCAGCCTGGCTGAATCAGCCCCATGGTTTTTCGACACTTGCACTTGTGTTGCCCTTATAAAACAGGTCAGCCCCTGTATGAGCAATCAACAAACAGATAAAACTCTGCATCAGGTCTCCCATACTATTTTATAAACGACTATTTCTTGAAGGTGCCTATGTTGTGTAGTTAATAGCTCTGGAACTCAGTTAAAAAATGATTTTTCTATAAGAAATTTGTTACACACTGTTCATCCAATTAAAGACAACATTCAAGAAGAATGAAAGCACAGTCTTGTTTGTGGCATTATGTGAGGCTTTACAGTAAATCCCAATGAAAAAAAAACTAGGAACAAGGAAAGTATTTATTGAGCTTTCGTTTACTTGTGTCTTGTACCATGTAGTACTGCATAGTAATTAATGCATTTTAAAGATTAAACATATCTGTTTTATTTATATAAGAAATTGGTCATTTGCCTCAGTAGAACATTCCATAGTATCTGCTCCAGAAATAATTCATGCATAGGCAAGGACAGTTTACAGTGTATTATTCTGATAATTTAGGTGCTTTTTGCAATCTCTTAATTGTACCATGTTCAGATTGCCAGCAAAAATTCCCTAAAATTCCTGGATTTTCTTTGGGTTTTTAAGTCGTTACTAAAAAGTTGATTGGCTGTGTAGACAAAGTCATTGTTGTTTAACAGCCAATCAAGTCTTCTGTTCTCATAATTGGTACATTTAAACTATCAACTATCAACACACTATGAACCAGTGTGAATGGTGTTGACCCAGGAATTTTACCAAAATACAAAGAATCAATACTACATCCTAACAGGGGCAAAACATCTGGAAAGGTCTGAGTCCTGGAAAATATCTGGAGCATCCTATGTAAATATACTAAATAAAAGTTATCTCAGGACTGAGCATAATTAAATAGATGCATTAGCAGGGGATTCTGCCTGCGTTTCTACCTTACGCTTCCACCATCTAAGGGATGGTGCAAATCATGGAAAAATAGCCTGTTATATATTAAGAAAATTAAAACTGAATTAAACGTTTGTTTGTTGGTTTTTTAATTGTTACAATTTTTTAAATACATTTATAAAAATGTGTGTGGTAGTGGTATACAGCGACTATACACGGGCATTGCAAAAATATAGATGGTAGTTAAATGAAGAGAAGCAACCTTTGCACATATTGTTTATATCAGAAATGATATTAACTGATCTGAGACAAAAAAAATCAGTTATGAGAGGTGTTTGGAGACCTATATTCTGTCAGTGATGCGTTTTAGGTATGAAAATTAGGTACATAGTACTGTTTATAAAAGCAATTTCAGAACTTGTAACTATGTCGAAATTTCCATATTTATGTTAGCCTGGCTCATATTAAATACAACATGCTATTCTTTCATTAGAGCAAAGGGGAGTGTTAATGTTAGGTTGCAGGGAGGCAATAGTTTATAGTAAGGAGGGGTATTATTAAGCTTCGGGGAGGGAATGGTTAATAGAAGGGGAAGGGTATGGTTGGGTTGCAGGGAGGGACTAGCTAATAGAAGGGTTAGAATAGAGGGTTGAGGTTACACTGCAGGGAGAGGGCCGGTTAATAGAAGGGGAAGGTTAGGGTGAGGATTAACATACGTGTTGGGGTTAGAGGAAAATATTACCTGGGGTGTCTAAACGTTTTCTTTTGGCGACTCCCCATTTCGTAGACTCCTCTTCTGTCTATGTAGCGCCCTCTTTGTCTTATTCTCGCCCGAACAGCCCAGTCAAAAAAGTACTGTTTGCACCGACAAATCACACCCATTCTGCCAGGTTCTGTGACACTATCTTCTACTGATTTATCTGCTGCCATACTGACTTTCTTCCCTTTCTTTCCTTACTTGTTGGAGTCTAACATGAATCTGTGTTTGCTATAATTCTCTGTCTAAAGCCACTGGTAATNTCAGCAGCCTGGAATTCCTTCTCAGCTCCTTTTTCCTTTACTCCCCATATTTACTATTTTTATAAAACTGGTTTCTGAGTCCAGATCTCCAGGATTCAGTCCTTTCTCTTTTAGGAATAAAACATTTCTCTCAATTGGGTAATGCTGCCTTCATCGTCTTGCTTGGTCCATCAGGGAACAGAGAATTTGCTTTAATGAATGGTTAAGATGCAGAAATATTGATATATTTTTTAAATATAGACAACCAACATTTATCCTTTGTGTATAACTTTGACCCCTGTGAACAATCCTGTAGTAATAATTATAATAATAAGAATAACAATAATACATATACAACTGTAAATAAGGGTTTACCTTTCCTTGTCTTTATTGTAATCTTCATCATTGCGTGTTTTTTCATAGTACTGGAAATCAGGACTGTTGGCATCTTCAGAGCGAGGAGTACCATCTATAAGTTATAGATGCCAGAAAGAACAGATGTATTTGTGCATTCAGTAAGAAACTCTACTTAATGGTTTTTGGACAGGATTCAGGCCATGGTTGTATTTCCATGGGATCTTAATTCCTCTACTGGCATGAGGAGGACAATCCCCTCACACGTTTCCTTATTGTGCCCATGTAAAATAGAGATGGTGTGTAAATGAGGATTATACGTAAGGGTCTAATATTACCCCATGCTGAATAATTTAAATACCTTCCACCATGAATACATACTGTACATATGTTGGATTGCTCTGCCCCACTAGCGGAAAGGTTTCCAGAGGGAACACCTGGATCATAAGGAGATCAGTTCTGGAAGTCTTTTAGAACCATTTGCATTGTTTTCCGCTCTTACAAATCGGAAAATTTCTGGATCCAGGTCTTTGCTACAGACTCTGCATCGGTTCCAGACCTCCGCTACCCTCACTTCTACAAAATAATGTACTTAATGCACAATTAACATATATCCCCACACATACTAGTCTGTAGCACAAGTGCTCTGCTTCCTCCCACCTCCGACTCAGCAACATCATGTCCAACCCAACATTGAAATCCCTTTCCAGTGCACAACTGGGGATCCAGAGGACCCATATAACTTCTAGTAATGTTATACATATGTACATGTGTTGGGGTTTTCTCACCCTTGAGACTTGAAAATGTCCCCTTTGTAGAGGTCTGGATACAGATAAAGCTGTAAATGTTGTAAATGCAGGGTGTAAAATGACAAAGCTTAACCCCTTTAAGACACAGCCTATTTGGTCCTTCATGACCAGGCCCTATTTTACACATCTGACATGTTACACTTTATGTGGTAATAACTTTTTAATGCTTTAACGTATCCAACTGATTCTGAGATTGTTTTTTCGTGACACATTGTACTTTAAGTTAGTGGTAAATTTTGGTTGATAC
>JABWIB010000457.1:32238-53632 GCA_016617825.1 Platyplectrum ornatum
TCCTGTCTCCTTTTTCCTTGCCGACACGGACAACATTTTAATTGTAATAAAAAAAATAAACAAAAAGGCGAGGCTTATAACATCAAGTGCCCACCATTCTTTAGCCAACTATATATAGGTATACTGGTAGATATAGGTCTAAATTTACTAAGCGGTGAGATTGGAAAGTGGGGATGTTGCCCATAGCAACCAATCAGATTCAAGCTCTCTGTTTCATTTTACACACTGGAGAATGTGAACTCGAATCTGAACTCAACAGCGCCAATTCATCTGCCAGTAAAAGTGCCCACATATAGCACTCTGCATGAAATGGATTCCATTATCCCGAACTGCATGGCCACAATGGGTAACAGTGCCACCTTCTAGGTTATTACATTGAGTGTACAAGGTGTGGGTAATAATATTCCTGACACACGGAACAATCCAAAACAATAATAAAAGAGCAGTCATTATTTACCCCAGCATGACGAGATGACAATAACTTAGTCATGGCATGGATGATAATGCGAGAACGAATATACCGCGCTAAATAGCAGCAATATATGTGTGTGCCTTGTTTTAATTAAGAGTGTTTACTCATTGCCTAGCAACAACACAGAAAGGCCATTAATATGGTGGCGGAAAAAGGTTACGGCAAAGCAAGGCGACTGGTACGGAAAACAAAGCCTTCGTTCCCTTTAGAAACAGTAGAGTACTTTTCTTTTCCTTTGATAGAAAATAGCTGGTTTCTGAAGTGTCATGATTAAATATCTCTGCTGGTAACAGTCCTCTTGTACTTTAGGAAATAAACGATAAATAATCTACCTATTATGTCATTATTGTACAATGCTGTAAGTAGCAGGAAGAAAAGCACAGCGTTTTCAGTACTTTTGGCTCATTCTTCTATTGACTGCTCTTATGCAGAGCTGAAAATTAAAATTATATATATATATATATATATATATATATATATACATACATACATACAGTGGTCGAAGTGCAAATTTAGAAGTGAGGGTATGGACATTTAGAAGTGGCGGTATGGAAACGCTGAATATAATAGAAGTCAATATGGATGAGATTGTGCTAGAGTGAGATTGTGGCTCAGTGAGTAACACTTATCGCTAGGGTCATACAGTAAATCTAAAACTACGTTGAGTAGTGCATGTTCTCTCCATGGCTGTGTGAGTGCTTCATTTTACCCCCTATGCTGGCAAATTAATTAGCAGCCGATTAAAAAATATAGTATACTTTCCAACATTTCCCCATGTGAGAGTGGGAGACACACAAGTCCCACCCCCAGGGCCTCCAACCCCGCCCCAGGGCAGCCCAACCCCGCCCCAGGGCAGCCCAACCCCGCCCCAGGGCAGCCCAACCCCGCCCCAGGGCAGCCCAACCCCGCCCCAGGGACTGACCAATCAGTTTAGTTTAATTTCCAAAACCCCACTTTCCTACCAGTTTGTCCCAGCGGGACAGTCCCGCTTTTGCCACAAAGCCACACACACAAAGCCACACACACAAAGCCACACACACAAGGCCACGCACACAAAGCCACGCACACAAAGCCACGCACACAAGGCCACGCACACAAAGCCACGCACACAAGGCCACGCACACAAGGCCACGCACACAAAGCCACGCACACAAAGCCACGCACACAAAGTCACGCACACAAAGCCACGCACACAAAGCCACGCACACAAAGCCACGCACACAAGGCCACGCACACAAAGCCACGCACACAAGGCCACGCACACAAAGCCACGCACACAAAGCCATGCTCACAAAGTGTGTGTGCATCAGGAAACTTAGATGGTACAGCTCCTATTAGGAATGGACTAATGTGAAGTATTAGCTGGAATGCGCTGCAGACACTTTGTGGCGCCATAATAATAATAATAATAATATATGAAGATGTAACAGTGACCATTACTACCAACAAAGGCAAAGGGGTATATTTACTAAGCAGTGAGATTGGAAAGTGGGGATGTTGCCCATAGAAACCAATCAGATTTAAGTTCATATTCTCTAGTGTATAAAATGAAACTGGGAGCTTGAATCTGATTGGTTGCTATGGGCAACATCACCACTTTCCAATCTCACTGCAATCTCACCGCTTAGTAAATATACCCCAAAGAGCACAAACAGTGCACAGAAAGTAAATGTAAATGTATATGTTTATTTAATTTAGTAGATATATTGCATGCTTAGATGGGTTTAGTAGGTATCACTATAGTGGGAAAGGCGTATAAGGGTAGAGAAGTACATTACGAAATAAGGCCAAATTGCTGTGAGAAGAGGAAATATTTTCTCAGAATGTCTGGAACCTATTTTAATGCAGTTGGAAGTGTGAACTGAAATAAGCGTGTAGCGGGTGAGAACTGCAGGCGGCGTCTCTAAAACAGCACATTGTCTCCCTGATGCCCGAGCCCGGCAATCGCTTCCACCGGCTTCTGTGTAGACAATAATTGGATTCTATTTCTGCTGATGGCCGGGCAAGACAAATAGTCTTTTCCGAGAGCTTTATCCAGCAACAGTTGGGACTTGCCATTTATTTTAAAGGTAATTTAACGCACATAACGTGCACTCAACTTACGACAAATATCTCGGCCTAGTGATGAAGGTTTCTCAAGATGAAATGTTTCCACTTGGTTGTGATAGAAGTGAATTTTTATTTTACCTAAAGATAATAATATATTTGTCTATGTACTAGTATTAGACAGAGTTCCAGGGATGGGCATTTGTCTGCTTTTCATGTGGAACTGCAGAGGATTGAGCAGTGAGCATGCTCCGAATGGGAGCGAGTGCACAAACATGGATGCACTGTTGCCCGTCTGTCTGGGCATCAAACTGCCCCGTACTAGTGGAACTGCCCTGCACTAGTGGAACTGCCCTGCACTAGTGGAACTGCCCTGCACTAGTGGAACTGCCCTGCGCTAGTGGAAATGCCCTGTGCTAGTGGAACTGCCCTGCGCTAGTGGAACTGCCCTGCGCTAGTGGAACTGCCCTGCACTAGTGGAACTGCCCTGCACTAGTGGAAATGCCCTGTGCTAGTGGAACTGCCCTGTGCTAGTGGAACTGCCCTGCACTAGTGGAACTGCCCTGCGCTAGTGGAACTGCCCTCCGCTAGTGGAACTGCCCTGCACTAGTGGAAATGCCCTGTGCTAGTGGAACTGCCCTGACCTAGTAGAACTGTCCTGCGCTAGTGGAACTTACCAGAGCTAGTTTAACTGACCTGCGGTAATGAAACTGCCCAGCGCTAGTGGAATTGCCCTTGGCAAGTAGACCTGCCGACTGTAAGGTGTAACGTCTCAGAGGATAATTTTAGGAGCAGGTTAGGAGAAAATTAGAATCTATGGGGCCGAGTCAATCCATGTTTTAGATGCGAAAAAGCTGGTAGCAAACAGCATAAGGGAGAAAAAATTTGCGCGAAGAAGATTGAATCGGCCCCTATGTTATTATGTTTTATGCATAAAATAACGATGTAAATGTATTTCTTTTACAGCTACAATCTATTTTTATTTTTATATAGCGCCATCAAATTATGTGGCACTTTACAATTTTGACAATTAATATGACATGACTGGGTGGTAACAGACAGAATGGGTGGGGAAGAGGGTCCTGCCCGCACGCTCTATAGGAGATTAGGGATGGATACCAAGGGGTAAGTGGTATTATAGAATGGACCAGCCACGTTGTATGGTAGAAAGCTTAGTGCTCTGTACGATCCAGTTGCACAGCAGAAATTGAGGGTGATTTTGGTATAAAAAATGTTTCTCCAAATTTGTATTGTTTTGAAATAGAAAGGCGAACTGAGAGGTAGAATATGTAGTAGAACATGTTACGCAAATTGAGAAACTTGGAAACTTGTCAGAACAGATGTAAAGGAAGTGCTTAAAAGTTTCGAGAGTAGAGGATAGTCTTAACGAGCAAAGAAGATTATCCCAGAGAGTGGGTGCAGCCCGGGAGAAGTCCTGTAACCGGGAATCAGAGCATTTGTTTACTGTTGTAGATCCTGTGAAGATCTAGGTTGGGATATATCTTAAGATGAGTGAGGATACTGTATATATGCGGATGCTGTGGTATTATTGAGGACTTTGTATTTTATTCTGTAAAGGACAGACAACCAATGCAGAAATACAATTGTTGGGCATTACATAAAAAAACTGGATTCTGCAAATGGCAACATAAAAATATAAATACACAGACACTGGCAGAGACAGCAACTGTATAAGTCACACCTCTGCATAGGACACATGCACTTAAACCCCCGGATCAGGTCCTTCATTTAATGCAATCACTAATTGGGCATTACAGTGTTGTAGGGTCTCTTTGCACTCCAGCTATCTGTCTATGAATACAGAAATGTCATAACATTATTTCAGAACATTGTATGTGGAAAAAGCTTCAAGACTTCTAATTTATTTCCTGAACTCCCCATGTCCTCAGGGAAAGTTATTCCAGCAGTTTATTACACAGCACAGACAAAGATGTTTGGAACAGGAAGAGTCTGAAGTAGTTACTGATATGGGCCACTTTGTATAATAACTAAGGTGACATTTTTCCAGTATACAGGCATGGAACTGCATCAACAACAATCACATATATGAACCTATCAGGGATCGCCTGTTACATCATATATCATTTATTTATCCACTGTCCTCCAATCAGAATTGGAGATCTCAGAATAGTTGGGGAGTAAACTTTCCATATAGGAGAATATACAAAAATATATTGGAAATAAAATAATAAAGTTCATGTAAAATAATACTGGTAATTATGGTACTGGTAAAACTGGTAATGGTAACCTTCCATTATAGTCTAATAAAGATTTCTCCTATTTATTTATTGGCTTACTGTTTGCATGGCACATGCAATACATGAAAGTACATAAAACGACATATATCCAAGAGCACATACATGCATTAAGTACAAAGATGACACAGAAGGTGGTACAAATGGCGATTGGTGGCTGTTCTAAAATCCTTAATCCTTACTGGGTCTAGTTTCATGTTGATAGTCCCACACTATCTAGCCCACCAGGTATTTATTCACATGGTCAACATATAGTAACACACTGAAAATGCCAACACACTGAAAACAGGAAAAATTAGTCCCGCACAAACCCAGCCTGACTCTAAACTTCACTCAAACCACGCATGACTCATATAAACATAAAAGTCGTATTGCCATCAGTTGTGGCCTACTATTAGGACAAAATAGATGGCTGTGGGACAGTGCCAAAAATCGTAGCGAGGTATGGGCATGAGAGAACTGATAGTAATAAAGAATATAAACCTGGTTCCCCACCCACCACGTCAACTACTACAACTTGTATTCTAAACGAATAGTCATTTTTTTTATTGTTATAGCTGAGATAAACTATTTTATGTGAATTCTAATTGACGTTCATGTGAAAGACTATAATGATAACATCACCTCTAAGATCATTAGTGAGATGGCAATATACAGTTAGAGTTCATTGTAAACAGATATAGGGCAAAAGAAAATAAATAGAAAGAAACGTGAGTTTACCTCGATTACGTGACTCTGAGTAGATATTACAAAGTTATACTTCCATTAATAAATATGATTGCTTGTGGCAGTAATAGTCTCTTCATTTAAGGGCCTGTTGTTGCGTTGAGAAGTCTACAGTCTAAGAGCCTTCTCAGATAATACTCCAACTCCAGAATGCAAACTATAAAATACAAAAGACAAGAACATAATCACATCAGGGTATAAGCAAATCAAGCTGCTCAGTAGGCTTAGGGAAGTCATACTCGTCATACTCGTATGGAGACGCATGGAGACGCATGGGGCAATGGGGAGTCGCCGGCTTTATAACAAGGGCATCAAAATAAAAATGCAGAATAGAATATCTGCATTAATATCAAAGATCAAAACAGCTAATCAGACAACAGGCAGATGGATCTTGTGATAAAGAAGATACTGGACAGCTGGGATAGTAGGTTGGACTGCCAAGACATTAGGAATAAATCAAAGGGTTGGAAGAGATTTGAGGGACTCACTTCAACCCACTGAATTATACATCTAAGCATGTGATTTCTGATCGGGGACAGGTGTCAGTAGCGAGGGATATGTACTGTAACGCTGATGCTATGGGCTAGACACAGGTTCAGAACACATCTGTGATGCCAATCAGTTGACTTTATCATAAGAAAGAGAGGAAGGCCATATTAGCTTGAGCCTCCATCATCCATCATCGTGTCTACAGGCTGAGAAAGAGAAAGGGAAATATAATAGGCAAGAATGGACATGGCAACCTCAAGCTAAGTGAAAAAGGTCCGGGTGACACTCAACACATACGGAAACATCCCTTCCCTCCCAACAAATGGTATCTCTTGGCTTAATTCTTTATTGTAACTCATGGCTTTTCCATTGATCATCATTACATGTATGAAGAGCCGATACTAGGTCTCTGAATGCCCTAGGCCGGCTCTATGAGTAAAGGGGCCAAAGCTATGGAACAGAGGACAATATATTTAAACTTTGCCTAGGGCAGGCTTGTCCAACCTGCGGCCCTCCAGGTGTTGCAAAACTACAAGTCCCAGCATGCTTTGTCAGGAATAAACTGTCTGAGCAGTTAAAGCATGTTCGTACTTGTAGTTTTGCAACACCTGGAGGACCTAGGTTGGACAAGCTTGCCCTAGGAAAAGTTTAAATATATTGTCCTCTGTTCCATAGCTTTGGCCCCTTTACTCATAAAGCCGGCGCCACCGCCTACAATTGCCTCCGACATTCCGTCTGTGTATATATCTATCTTGATGGACTGGACTTTGGATGGTTGGTTCCAGGAGATGCTACCAATTGACCTGATGCAATGAAACAGTTGTAGAATAGATGCTTAGTGTTTCCGCACAGCCACATCCTCTCTGCACATGTGGAATGGCCACCATCATGACCATCATGACCAGACATCATATACACCTCTTAAATGGTTGTACGTAATATACAGTATGGCCAGGCATAGGTAACCTACGGCACTCCAGCTGGTATGAAACTTCAAGTAACATCATGCTGTGCCAGATATGAGCTATGACTATGCTTTTGGAGCCTGCTGAGAGTAGACGTTTCATAATATATGGAGCGCTGAAGGTCATATATATTGGTAAAATGAAACCCCTTAATGGACAATGATTCTTCCATCAGAAGACTAATCCTATTTCAAATCTATAAGTTGGATATAAGTTGGATATAAGTTGAATATAAGTTTGCAGACATGTTTTCCAGACTGTTGCAAAGCCTATTTTCTTATGCCAGCAGTTGTATTTTAGTCTAATTTTCTTTTAAGATGTGTTTGTCTGAAGACTCTGGGAGCATTCCCTATGGTACTTGCGTCAGGAGAATTTATTGCTCCTTGGCTGTAAGTATATTAAAAGCCGTCTAATAATTACTGTCATTACCAGAACATATCCACAAAACACTAACAAAAACATAACATAAAGGTAATTTTCTAAATGATGTTAAATACGGCTGGAAAACGTATTGGCTTTTATATATGAAACATTTGTACAATAACAGCACTCAGAACCACTATTACCGGGGTTTGAAAGTTCTTTAATGTACATTTCGGCTTAGAGGGTGACTGGCATGTAGTTAAAAGTTTCCAATGACATACAAGGTTGAACTTATGAGCATGAGTAATTATTTATTTTGTCACATCAATTGTGTATGTTGAATTTTGTCCAGTTACAGTTATCATACTGCACAACAAGGTAGAAAATGCAAGAGCTTGAATATGATTGGTTGCTATGGGCAACATATCCACTTAGTAAAGCCTCTGATTAAATATACCCCAATGTGTTTGCCAGCCCTTACATTCTTCCTATGGTAGGACCTACACAGTGTTATGTGCCCCCATTGGGGATGGCTGATACTGTGAGGTCTCGACTATTGAGATCTGTGAAAGTTTGGAACCACGGTTATAGACGATGACACCTACAATACTTGTGTCCCCCTTTTTCTGGCACGTACATGGTAAGATAGGTGTTCTTCTCATCTTTTCTGCAACCACTGGTCTGTTCCACTCCAATCATAGATAGTGGACATAGGATTGCCATTTGCGGGACCCTTCAGAACAGCTATTGCATTGGATGACTCCACACTTGCAAGTCTAAACACATGCCTGTTCCATTGACATCCCCTAAATGTAATTCATATAAAAAGTTCATATAATTAGTCTTTTAAATGTCACAGTGCATTCTTACTTTCTTTGCCAGGCATTGGCTTCCCATTATATTATCATAGTAATAAAGTGGTTATAGGAGGTGTTGTGTTGTATGCTTGTGGCATCCGGCCATAGCTGCCATGTTATACTCTATGCAAGGTCTATCTTAAATACTGGACAGGCTTTAGTTAATAGCATCCATGCACATATGAAACGTAGTTAATTATCTCATGAGATTTGGAGATAGGCACATAGCCACTGTTACTATACAGAAAATAATGACATGACGTATTTCTCCCTACAAAGTCAGGCCTAATAAAAGTCACCTCTCAGGAGGCAAGACATTGGTTTGTCACGGATCTATGGGAGGCAGATCATCTCCGTATCAAGCACAATACATCTTTGCTTGCCTGATGCCGCGTTATCACTGACTCGTGTGATTTGCTGTAAGAAAGCCGACAAGATTAGAAATCTATTCAGGAGTCGAGAGAACATTATCATCAGAGCTACAGCGCCATAAAGTACACTGGAAAGTCTAGGACTTTATATTCCACACAAATGGAAATTTTACTTGAACTTGTATTTAGGTTATATTACCAAATATACTTTATACATTATGACATGACTTTGTCGTCAACCACTTCCTCTTTTATAATGCCAAACCATAACAGTGCGCACGGTAACAAAGGTAACACAATAAACACAATAACACACTGACATTTAGTAGAATACATCTGAACTTTTTTGTTTTCTAACTGAATTCTTTTCGGATCTGAAGGCAAACTATCTAGTCTGTTCTCCAGCGAACAAAATACAAGCAAATACAATAATATCAACTCTATAATAGAACAGAATGCGGTGATCCATTGGGGAGTTGTTAAGGAAGTTTTAGGAAAATATTTGACTTCCATCTTAGGAGAAAGTAGATAAAAGCAGGGCCGCTGGTATTAATACAGGGAATAGATTTTATCATAAGGGTATGGTTTGCGTGATCTACATGGCAGAGAGATGGCTGTGTATGCGCTGCTATCCACTGCAATTCCCGCACCAGAGAGGCATTTACAAATCTAATACGTCAAATTGTAACTGTAACAAAACAAAAAATAAAAATGCATAAGATTGTTTTACATATGAGATATTAATAGTTAACTATATATGAGGTATTATCAATTCTGTGCGGTCGACTGCTTTTAATATTGTGCATTTCATTGGATAACCTATGACTCCAACACAGGGTATTAGAATTGCATTTTATGCTAACCCCATTCATCACGCTACGCTCTCAGCTCCGGCTTTGATTTGTATACTGCGCTGTATTACTGGGTACATTATACATTCGTTGATGCAAACGTTTTCATAAGCTACAGAATCATTTATTGATATGTGAATTTAAATGTCTCATGCATTTTGTTTCATCATTTCCGTACTGCGAGTCCCTTGTATGTTTAAAACATCAGAGAACCTGTTCGAGGTGCTGCCGCCGCTGTTGTTATCTCGTCGAATTTAAGGTAGAAAAGTGAATTTTACAGCAACTGGCCCTGGACACAAATCTATCAGCTGTGTCAGATTGTAATTCTACGGCAAATGGACTATGTTTTCTAATGTCATCCCTGCAGACCACATCACTGAGCAGCCGGTCCTTGCTGTTTCTCTGTATATGTGTATATACCCAGAGCTCCTGAAATAGACTAAAGCTGGCCATACACTATAAGATAAATTGTTCCAATTGAAATATTTTTCAAGAGTGGATAAAACTATGTTGAATTGTGGGGTGGGGGGGGGGGTAAAATGAATGTTAGTGTTTGCATGCAGGGAGCATACTTTATTTTAGCATTTTGCACAGATACTGACCAGTGTTACTGTTACACTGTTATTAGACTTGGGCTGGAAACATCATCTCACAACTCTAATACTGTTAGAAAATTATTCAATTTGCCTCCCCTGCAATTTATCATGGTTTTGCCCACTCTTGAAAAAGCTTTTGATTGGAACAATTTATCTTATTGTATATGGCCAGCTTTATAGTGTATGCCCAGCTTAACTTAAAGAAGCAAATATTAGAGGCATGTATGGTAAATATGTGACATCAAAGTGGCATTTGGAATACAGCAAAGCTTTATCCAAAGTTTGTTTCCTGATTATGAAATTAAATGACAGATGGATAGATAAATAAATAGATAGATAGATAGATAGAAAGATAGATAGATATGAAATCAATATGAGATAAATAAGAAGATAGATAGATAGATAGATAGATAGATAGATAGATAGATAGATAGATAGATAGATATGAAATCAATATGAGATAGATAATAAGATAGACAGATAGATAGATAGATAGATAGATAGATAGATAGATAGATAGATACAGGGCCGTAACTAGATATTTTAGCACCCTGTGCGAAAGAGGAAACTGATGCCCCCCATCTTACTATGGGGGCGTGGCTAAATTTTCATTTATTTTTATGTACATGCGAGTGTCTTTAATACACCACAGTCTGCTCCCCCTGCTGTATAATAATGAGACACCACAGTTTGCCCCCTGCTGTATAATAATGAGACACCACAGTCTGCTCCCCATGCAGAAACACTACAGTCTGCTCCTCCTGCTAAATAATAATGAGACACCACAGTATGCTCCCCTGGGTTTGAATCTCCTCTTCACCACCAGTATTACATGTAATGTAATGGGATGCAATGTAGACCAATACAATCCAGCACGACTATAGTTAAAAGCCTCGCAGTGCAGAGAGGTTTAATTGGCAACAAAGTTTATTGCAACAAACAAACTGCAGCTGAGCTCTGATCACTGGAAGTGAAACTAAATGCTGATGCTGTATTCCCAGAGAGAGAGACAGCACTGCCCATAAGATGTGACCCTGCTCTCTGCGCCCACCTCTCTCCCGGCGCCCAGTGCGGTGGCACCGGTCGCACACACATAGTTACGGCCCTGGATAGAGAGATAGATAGATATGGGACAGATAAATTGATAGATACATTGGTAGATAGATATGGGACAGATAGACTGATATGAAAATTAGACAGATATGAAATTCATATGAGATAGATAAAAAGATAGATAGATAGATAGATATGAGATAGATAAATGTGGGACAGATAGATTGATAGATATATTGATCGATAGATCTATAGAACCCCATGCCTACACTACCTCCCACCTGCCATCAACGTCAGACTGGCCTGCCAGGCACCATAATCACACTGGAATCATAATTACAGAACGTATGCCTTCAACTTTTTCGCCTAAAGTTCTGCAACACCTAGGGTTGCCCTTTTAAAATGCTGTCAAGGCCTATAAGGTGTTACTAGTCACATATGTGTCCTAAGATGCTCTATGCAGCCCAGATTCACCTCTTCTGCTTGTCACTTGTTGCATCTTCCTTCCTCGTATGGAAGGTAAGCCATATTTATTTCTGCTTTTCGCTATTAGTAAGCAGGCTGCATTATATTTTCATACAATAGAAATAGCAATTGGATCCTTAACTGTAGCGTGCCGTAATAGACTTATTTCATTCTTTTTCAGTATGGTATTATATTGTTATTTATTTCATATTGCTGTTTTTTTTTTAATATTAAGTGCAGTTGTGCTTTTGTGTATGCATTGTATAAGGCACATACATGCGTCACTATTGTACTTGTACGCTTCCTGGGCTATGCTTGGTGTGTGATATGTCCTGGCTATGCCCTCATATACAATCCAGTATTACGCCTGCACCTTGTTTCAAGTGGAATCATTTAGGGTGCCATATTAAATCTCAGGGTCAGGGGCAGTACGGAATAACAAATTAGCCTCCGTTGCGGAGGTCTGGTTCCATAGATTTGATCAAAAGCCATCGTAAACTCTAATAAACCATACACCATTTGTAGCTCTAATTATTTTTATATACACAAATGTATAGTGTTTTATATAATACTATTACATTTTTTTCTCAGTTACCCAACTAGACCATAAGACAAGACATCAACTGTAATATTTAATGGCTTTCCAGCATCATTGCCGTTGGTATAATTTTTTAAATTAGGATAATTAAGTCAATTTCGAGATCACTGAGCGATAAAGATTCAAATTATTAAGACTAATGGTGCCCACATTTGTGGCACGCACTTGGTTACCAAATGACGAGATTGGTGTTCAATTATCCAACACAAGCAAATAATATTAATTACAGGGATCCGTCATTGGTGATGAGTCTGTAAATGACAACATGCCAGATACAACTACCACCATGTTCACCCTGATTGTGATATAATGGATTGAGTTTTAATTATCATTTCAAAATTTGTGGTCAGTAGGATATGTCACTTACGACATTTGCTTGCCATTATATCCTTTTAAAAGAATATCACACTGGCCAAACCAAGTCAACGGGTATTAGATTCCGATGGATATATTTATTTACTCAAATCAAATCACAGATGGATACTGACTGGAGAATGTATATGGCTGAACACTTAGAATGTGATGAAGTGAAGGCTGGACACATACAAGGGGTAGAAATAAAGGCTGGACACATACAAGGGGTAGAAATAAAGGCTGGACTCATATAATGTGATGAAGTGAAGGCTGGACACATACAAGGGGTTGAAATAAAGGCTGGACACATAAAATGTAATGAAGTGAAGGTTGGACACATAGAATGTGATGAAGTGAAGCCTGGACACATACAAGGGATAGAAATAAAGGGTGGACACATAAAATGTGAAGAAGTGAAGGCTGGATACATACAAGGGGCAAAAATAGAGGCTGGACACATAGAATGTGATGATTTGGAGACTGGGCACATAGAATGTGATGAAGTGAAGGCTGGATAGATACAAGGAGCAGAAATAGAGGCTGGGCACATAGAATGTGATGAAGTAAAGGCTGGATACATACAAGAAGAAGAAATAGAGGCCGGAGACATAGAATGTGATGACGTGAAGGCTGGATACATACAAGGGGTAGAAATAAAGGATGGACACATAAAATGTGATGAAGTGAAGGCTGGATACATACAAGGGGCAAAAATAGAGGCTGGACACATAGAATGTGATGAAATGAAGGCTGGATAGATACAAGGAGCAGAAATATAGGCTGGACACATATAATGTGATGAAGTGAAGACTGGATACATACAAGGAGAAGAAATAGAGTATGGGCACATAGAATGTGATGAAGTGAAGGCTGGATACATACAAGGAGAAGAAATAGAGGCTGGACATATAGAATGTGATGAAGTGAAAGCTGGATACATATAAGGAGAAGAAATAAAGGCTGGACACATAGAATGTGATGAAGTGAAGACTGGATACATATAAGGAGAAGAAATAGAGGCTGGACACATAGAATGTGATGAAGTGAAGACTGGATACATACAAGGGGCAGAATTAGAGTCTGGACACATAGAATGTGATGATTTGGAGGCTGGACACATACAAAGGGAAGAAATAGAGTCTGGAAACATAGAATGTGATGATTTGGAGGCTGGACACATACAAAGGAAAGAAATAGAGACTGGACACAAATAAAATGCAGTTGACCAGGGTCCCCCACAAACTAACCTGTTTCTGCCCTCATTCCAGTCAATGGTTGTCAACTTCCTTAATCTGAACAATTGGTTTGTGGCCATTTTGAACATCCGTCTTTGACTTTGAGCTCAGGCTAAGCGATGAATGCGCAGTTCAATGAATCAAGATATCAGGCAATGTGTATTCAAGCCCATATTTTAGCACAAAACCATAGCAAATGCATCACACACAGCATTGAATAAAAGAGGGCACAATATTTGGACACATATTTGTGTAGACACTAGATGCTTGTGTACACTAGAACCACTGCTTGCTCTCAACTCTACGTTGGACCACCTATTAGTATTGCCATATGTAAAAAAAAAGTCTATATATAAAAATATACATCCTATAGGCAACTGCGCCAAAATAGCATCATATTCCGAGTTAATACCGTCTGTCAGACAGCATAAAATGTGATGCAATTTGGTTCCCAGTGTCTGTTTAATTTAACCTGTTTGCTAAAACCCCAAATAAAAATAAAAACCAGCAGACCTTTTAATGTACATAAAAGAGGACATTTCAACAAGCCGGTGCAACCCGAGAGTACCGCAATAAATCAAAATAAGCCTTCTCTTCCATTACTGCGGAACAGATTAGAGAGAAACGTATAAATATATATATATATATATGCGAAAGCCAAAGAGGAACAAGAAGAAGAGAGGATACAAATCAACCATCGCCGAGACAAAGCTGATATCATAACAGATATCAACATGAGGGGGTGGATGTCAAAGGAATTGAATAAACACCAATCATTCCTCAAAAGATGGGTGCCCTAACTCTGTTTAGTAGCAAATTGCTACTTTCGGTGTCATATTGAGTTATACACTGATTTATTGGTTATGCCTGTAGGTTCCTACCTATTTTTTTTGTATTGCCATGAATCCGATCAGAATTTATGAGACCAGTTATTCGGAATAGAAGATAGAGTAATCGTTTCATCATGCATGAGGTTTGAATATTACGACGAGGCAGCTCACAAAGCCTTTGTTTTATTTAGATCGAAAAAAACAATCACATTTTAAATCCAATTTTCTGTATTAAAGCTTTGCTCCAAAGTTATTTTAATTCCAGCTTCCTGCTAGGCAGGAAATATTGTGATGCTGTATTCTGAGTCTGTGTCAAATGATAAAAGTAGCAGCCCACAAGCATGGAAGATCAATTAAGGATAACACCTTTTGTTGGGTGAGTAGTTCAACAAGAGCATATGAATAACAAAAGTTTATTTATACAGACTCTCTTCACAAAATCATATAGAGTTGGCAGTAGTACAGCAGTGTCCATTGAAAGTAGGGACGCATGGGGCCATTATAACCAGTGGTAGGATTCAAATAAATTAACAACAGGTTCTATGTCCCAAGGCTCCACAATTTTTCAAGGCGCCCCTAAGACACAATCATTTCAAATTTTTTGCGTCAAAATCATGTAATACCTATTTAGGTAAAAACAGAAATACTTCAGGTTGACATCAGGGGGTATATTTACTAAGCAGGGAATTTGCTGGGGAATAGAAAAGTGGGGACTCGAATCTGATTGGTTGCTATGAACAACTTCCCCACTTTTCAATTCCCCAGCAAATTCCCTGCTTAGTAAATATACCCCCAAATCTTGTGTTACTCCTATACAAGACGTAAAATTGTGTTTCTAAGTAACACTAGCAATGTTGCACCATATCAGAAAAAACATTCCACGGCACCCCAATGAGAGCGTCACGGCACCCCAATGAGAGCGTCACGGCACCTCAATGAGAGCGTCACGGCACCCCAGGGAGCCGCGGCACACATTTAGGGAACCACTGTTCTAGACCCATGTTTCCATCTAGTAATGATCATGTATAAAATAAAAAATATGTCTGTATGCGTAACTCTATATAACCCACCCAGTTGTCCTGAGTACCACCAAAGAGTGATTTGTGGCCACCACTGGTGGAGAACCCCTGTTATAGACAGAATATCATACGCCAGAAATAAAGTAATGTTCCTTTTAGCGATACACTAGACTACTGTCTAGACTACTGTTAGGTCAATTAGTTTGATTTATTAATTGGATAATATCCTTGTGAGCTAATGCGTGTTTTTCTATCTCGTAGGTCCTACCTGTACCATGGTATTCATAGCACACAGAACGTAAACAAGGCATATTAGTCCGCATTAACCCATGAGGGGGCCGAGATTAGCTCTTTCTTTGGCAATAGGATGATGTTTATGAGTCACAGCTGTTGGGCTGAAAATGAAATTAAACGTTGCTGGGTAAAAATAGTGCAAACAGTCTGTTACCTTACAACCTACATATGGCAAATAATGAACGCGTCTGGATTTAATGATGTCTTCACAGTCTAATGAGAGAGGCAGAATGTGGTGTGTGGAATTCTATCGAGCCCATCCTCAAGGCAGGAAGATAAAGCGTAATGAATGACATGTGAGCATTAAACGAATGTTCACAAAATATGTTTTCCATATAACCATCTACGCGCTGAAATCAATTACACTCCTTGTAATGGCGGCGTACGCCTGTCCTTGGTGTATCGTAATCTGGCTTCTGGTAGGGTTTTTGAGAGTTAACAATAAATATGAATGACAGGACTGGTTAATTCTTATTCATGTGCAACATTTTGCATATTTATCATCTGCTAGGAATGCAGCATTCAAATGTGTGGATTTAAATTGTACTCTTGTATTCTTAATTGTCTTGGGCTAGTGGACGATTATGTACGTTTATCATTTTTAACCTACTTTATTATGTATAATTTCATGACCAGGACTGGATGCAGGTCTACACGAAAATTCCGTTCTCATGCAGACCTATTGGGGCGTGCAGGATAGGAGAGAACTCCCCTGTCACTCTACTCTCTTGTGGTGGGATTGCAGAGGGTATAGCAGTGCTGGTCGCACAAAGCCCTGACAATCCAGCCATTACTGTATCATATAAATATACCCTCAGTCCATCTAGCATAAGGGTGGGCAAGACCGGCCCAGCGCACAGATTCCATAGCATATCAACTGTTCATTAACTAGCTGACCTTCTCTACATTTGCGTTCCATGTCACTCCACATCCCACACCAGTTCACATTATTCCTCACCTCTATGTAATCACTTTGTAACCCTGCCTATGCGATGGAAACCATGTGGCGCTCTATAAATAAATAAATGTAAAAAATAATAATCACATGGAACATCAATACTATGGGAACCGCAAGAAAACAGCTTGGCTGCATATGCACGCTGCCCCTAAATGTCCATACTATCACTTCTAAATGTACATACCACCACTTCTAAATGTACATACCATCACTTCTATATATCCATACCTCCACTTCTAAATGTCCATACCACCACTTCTAGATGCCCATACCACCACTTCTAAATGTCCATACCACCACTTCTAAATGTCCACACCACCACTTCTAGATGTCTATAACACCACTTCTAAATGTCCATACCACGACTTCTAAATGTCCATACCACCACTTCTTAATGTCCATACCACCACTTCTAAATGTCCATACCTCCACTTCCAAATGTCCATATCTCCACTTCTAAATGTCCATACCACCACTTCTAAATGTCCATACCACCACTTCTAAATGTCCATACCTCCACTTCTAAATGTCCATACCNCCACTTCTAAATGTCCATTCCACCACTTCTAAATGTCCATACCGCCACTTCTAAATGTCCATACCACCACTTCTAAATGTCCATTCCACCACTTCTAAATGTCCATACCGCCACTTCTAAATGTCCATACCACCACTTCTAAATGTCCATATCACCACTTCTAAATATCCATACCTCCACTTCTAAATGACCATACCACCACTCCTAAATGTCCATACCACCACTTCTAAATGTCCATACCACTTATATAAAATCTATATAGTAAATTTCAAGGTGATCTCTTTAAAAGTCCAGGATTAGAATAAGACACTTTACCAAAGTGGAGAACTTTGCACAATAGAACAGAGAAAAAAGGTGCATCACTCGAGGTACACAAGGCATAGAGGAATGTGTGTAGTTATATTAGTTATATATATCACTGATAGTTACTACACTGTAACTCTAATAGGCCAGAAGGTAATTATATCCAGTAGGCTATATGACATAAATACAGACATTTCAATCATGCAGACTTGTTGCTGGGAAATCATATGCTCTGGAAACCTACCCACTAAAGTCGCTGGGAGAGAAGCTCCTAAAGGCATGGCAGCATCCTACTGGGGAGGAGAGGTTAAGGAGAGCCTTGTAAGGTGAGTTTGGACACAATCTAAAAACAATAAATGACTGAAGATGTGGAAATGTTTAAAGTTAGGACCACCCTAGTACAAAAGCCTTGAATGTGCTTATCATATATTTGTAAATGTTTGAAACTAATATATCTGCATTTTATTTTAAAGTTAGATTAACATAGTCGGTTGCTGATTAATGTGTCAGTGTATATATATATATATATATATATATATATATATATATACTTCCTCTGTTTATTTATATCCCATTGTATATATTGTATTCCTATTAAATACATTTTGTGATATCTTGAAATCAACTCAGACATTTCTGCAGTTACTTAATATGATTTATATAATGTACAAGTAATGTAGGAGATACAGTAGTTAACTATATAAAAGAAAATGTAATACTGGCATGAATGACAAATGGACTGGTCTCCATAATCGTATCTCCATACAGTAAATGTATCGCATGCTCCCTGTAATAACATGATGCTTGATCTGCATAGTCAGACTCTCTTCTCACCTGCGCACTGGCTCGTAATCCAATCACTGTAACATGTACTCTGATCTATTTTACAATGCAGAAATGTGACAGGAGGGCATATCATGTAACCGTATTAAGCTATAATCCTTTCTAATGTTTGTTGTGATTTATATGAGATTACTCGATGTGTTTTATGACAAGTTAAATGGTGCCGACTGCTGAGAGGATTTATTTTGCTAAATTAGACAGGTATGTGGAATAATCATGACATTTCTCTAACCTCATCAGATTGTAGACGCACACATATCTGAAAGGCACACAGTTCTCCCAGCTCCCTGCATCCACACATTGAAGCGGAGTTCCTCACCAATGCTACGCCAGCTTTTCCCTTAGGCGTCAGTTTGAGAGGTAATTGTTACCTAATGGCCAAATTGCAGGCTTCATGTTAGCCGGAATGATAGGTACATACTTACACTGCATTAAATATGTATGTGAAATGTTAAAGTGTTATAAAATACCAGCAAAACAGATCGATCAAACCATACTGGCCCTTTGTGATACTTAGCATTTCTATCTGGGTTAATCTCTGCCACCTTTATATATATATATATATATATATTCAAACGTACCATCCTTTAATGTCAGTGCAACTCTCACATTTCTTCCTCTCCCCTCCTGTACCTAGGGCCAGTTTAACAATGTGGCAGATAGAACTACAGCCCTTGTCCTACTGCATACCACTACTACATACTGTCATTGCTAAATACTAGTGTAAATGGGTACTTTTTAGTCTAAATCAGTAATTTTAATGCTATAAATACGAGCATTATAAAACCCAATTTCAAACCATGTAAACCAGGGCTCGAAGTGGGCCGATATACGCCGGTATGGCATACCGGCATTTCCTCATCGAAGCCCCGCCCCATTTTCCAAGCACCACCTCCCCTCAGGGGGAAACTTTAGTTTAAAAAAATTGCGGGTCCTGAGAGGGCAGGGCTTATGCAAGGGGCTGCGCTTAGCACCATACCTCCACCTTAAAATCCCCACTTCGAGCCCTGATGTAAACTGTAGAGACTGCGCTGTACATGCCGCACTTTTTCCTATTCAGAGTTGTGCCCTGTGTGAGTAATCTGCTACTCTTAAATGTTCCTAAATCACTCAGGTATAAAAACCTGGGTTTTTGGGAACCCAGGGAACCAAAGAAGTTCTAAATACACTAATATCCTAAAGCAGTGGTTCTCAAACGGTGCTCCTAGGCTCCCCTGGGTGCCACGACGCTCTTATTGGGGTGCCACGGAATGTTTTTTACTGACGTGGTGCCACGTTGCTGGTGTTAATTAGAAGCGCATTTTTACTTCTTGTATAGAAGTTAAAGAAGCTTTGATATCACCCTGATAAATAGTTATTACATGATTATGATGACTCAAAAAATTAGAAAATGGGAAATGATTTTGTCTTAGGGGCGACTTGAAAGATTATGGAGACCCTAAGAGCACCTCGCCTGAGGACATATGGGAACCACTGGCCTAAAGGCCATCTGCAACCATTTTGAATTGTGACACGATTTTTTCCCATTTAGAAAATCACATTATTAGATCAATACGTGAGATAAGTTATCTCATGCTGATTTCTGTACAAATGTAAAGACAGTGAAATGTAGACACCTATTATTCAGGGAAATTTCACTTTAACTTATTCTGAGTTCTCCTCCGTAACCTTTTGACTTTCCAATTATACCTTTCTAAACAAAAGAAGCCGGAAAATCTATAACTAAATAAAGAGAAACAAAATTACCCCGAGAAGAAATAACATATCTGATCAGTGGAAACATTCTTCAGTTCTCGGCGGCACGGGCAGCGTTATTTGGTAAAAAGGACATTTATACAAAGGAATTCAAAGGATGCTTTGAAATCATAAAGGAATATGTCTTATTGCTGATGTACGTGCAAATGCTGGAAATGGCTGGCATACAGACATCAGAACGCGGCGCCGTTACTTAGCAGATAATGCTAGCTCTGCTGAAAAAGAGGATAACATAAGAAAACGAATTACAGTGCTTTAATTAACTTCTAATTAAATTAAGAATGGGTAGCGTTTAAATACCTAGCTCTAATAATGCGAAAGGTGCCTCTAAAAGCTCTGTTAAACAAACACATGAAGATTAGTAATAAAACACCCCAAATTTCCTTCTACTTTGGGTATTATGGAGGTAAATGAAATGCATTATGCTTTTAACAACATAGAACTATAACTATGGATATAAGGTCTTAATAGGTGCAGATGATCTATAATTATTGCGCGCTCTGCTAGCAATGTGATGTGCCAGGGTTTAGAAGCTAAGGGCTCCATTAACTAATATTTCTTCTTTGGTCGGTAATTGTGGTAGCCAGGCTCGCAGTGAGGAGATGTGAGTCTGGCTACTCCGACCACAGTATGTACAAACGAGGGTCCCATGAGGGTCTGCGAGATTACCAGTCTCAGCATATGCGTAGTATAGGATCAAGTCCCAGATTTAATACTAGTGTGCTTGTGCTTTAATACTCTCCCATCATTTTCGGGAAACTCGCATTTGCTGAACCCTAGGAGAAAACATTTTCTATTTGTATTCCATTTGCATACATCCCATCCCTGCGCCCTTACCAGGAGTTCCAGGATATTCTCACAGCATTAATAGGCAGCCCACAAAATGACTGGCGCCCATTAGCCATTTGGCCAAAAACGTTTTAATGTCCCTTGCATTGAAATAAAAAAACCCAATCCATTTTTTGCTTAACACATCAATTATACAAGTGTCATATGTTAGTTTACATGACTTGTGATTAAGCATATACTGATCGCAACAACCAATCAGATGTCAGCAATCACTTTCTGTCTAATATAGAATGATTCTGATTGGTTTCTGTGGGCAACACTTCTACTCGTGAAAGGGTAAAAAATATG
>JABWIB010000457.1:59130-69568 GCA_016617825.1 Platyplectrum ornatum
ATTTAGAAGTGAAGGTATGGACATTTAGAAGTGGTGGTATGGACATTTAGAAGTGGTGGTATGGACATTTAGAAGTGGTGGTATGGACATTTAGAAGTGGAGGTATGGACATTTAGAAGTGGTGGTATGGACATTTAGAAGTGGAGGTATGGACATTTAGAAGTGGTGGTATGGACATTTAGAAGTGGCGGTATGGACATTTAGAAGTGGAGATATGGACATTTAGAAGTCTTTTTGCTGGAGTCTGTATCTGGCCCTTTGTTATTTGATAATCGACGATGTGCACTAGCAGAATAAATTGTTATTATTTCCTTCCCTTTACCATTTAATACAGAACCTGGCAGGCAGCCACAATCACTATTAGTGATTTACTTCACAGAAAACAATGGACCAGATCCAGACTTTTTGCATTGTGCACACAGATACTGACCAGTGTTACTGTTACACTGTTATTAGACTTGTGCTGGAAATATCATCTCTTAACAAATACCGTTTGCAACTAATTAAATTTATCTCTCCTGCAATTCAACATGATTATATCCACTCGTGAGTAAGTAGTGAGTAAATCAATAGTATGCAAAATCTGGATCTGGTCCAATATTATTGACCAAAATAATAATAGCAGTTGGTGCTACAGAAATGTTCTTTGGGTTAAGAGAGCAAAATAGTATACAAATGAGAATACAAATGAGTATACAAAGTAAACGAAAAAATAACGGAGAACACAAAATAATAAACTCGAAATCTTAAGACATATCTGATGAAGCTTCTAAATATGACAAGTGATAAGCTTCTGTAATAAGACTTTGGCTTCTCATGCTTTCATAGTATAGAGCTATAATAAGTATTATTTGACATTACTCCAAAACACCAGCAACACAAAAGTTAACAGTGAACTTTACTATTTTATTTATTAGCCTCACATTTTAAACTATTATTTATAGATTTACTGTATTTCTCGTTGCAGACACGCACAGAATTTCTGCAATGCTTTGTAACCCTATTTATGGAAACTGTTGCCGATCAGAGGACGGGGCTCTGGGCATGATGGAGTTTCCCACTCAAGTGTAAAATGTGATGTCATAGGGTTAGGGCCCCACCAATATATATACACACACACACACACGCACACACATATATATATATATATCAGGGTTGCAGACTTTTAGTTTCTTCCTCCTGGAAGAAATCAAGAGCCAGCAGTATAGGGGTGGGCAGGACAGCATCAAGCCCAACCCATTCAAAGTACCGCTCTTCTGGTATACTTCTGGTCATTCATTTCATTGACTATAGTCCAGAACAGGCGTGGATGAGGGTGAAGGACCATCAGCCTCTTACTTCAGGTGGAGAAGAGCAGCTAAATTTCCGCATTAAATGAAGCCACGATAATATAGGACTCTACCATGTATATGTATCATCTATGATACAAGTCACTCTGTACACAGTCCCATGGCGAGGAATTGCTGAGCCTGTCAATTTGTTTTTAAAGTAAATTGTAATAATAGCAATAAATTAATTGTATGATTTACTGTCTGCACACGAGGAAATTTAAATTGACACCTAAGGGACAAACACTGGGAAAAGGGGAAAGACAGATCTGAGGAGCCAGATTGCTGAAGGAAGCAGTCAGCATTTTCCCGTGTGCTCACCTGATGAGAAAAAATGGTTTAATGATGTTGCTGGCACAGAGACGCATATACCTGTGTCTCTCCATCTGACACGCAGATACGTGTGCAGCTAAATATGTAAAAGGCCATTGATACCCTGTTCACAAAGAAGTCTATTACCCGGGTAATTCAGTCAACTTCCAAAGTTGACTGAAATACCCGAGTAGTGTGCTCATTGTGAAAAAAATATTACTAAAATTACTACTAACTACCCTGGTTCAGTGTGAACGGTGTTGAACAGGGTANTTTGTGAATTACCAGGGTAATTCAGCAGTGTGAACAGGGTTAATTACCAGTGTAATTCAGATCCACAGCTAACAACCCTGCTAAAAACAGATTTACAAGGGTAGTCTGTGTGAACGGGGTATTAGTGATCACATGCCGCAAGTGACTTTCATGCTTCAAGACTCGTGTTTTTCCAAATATACCAATCTTTCCATTTCATTCCATTCATTCCTGGATTCTGAATGATTCATTATATTTCCTATTTGCTGCTTGCGGGACTGTGACAATTCCCCGAGTGCAATAGTCTGATACCATCCCCGCGTTGCGTGCTTATGGAAATGCTAATTCTCCGCCGCTGAGCTGTGTCCTTTCAGCATCATCAGTGTCTGCGTTGGAGGGAACATTATTTCTTCATACAATAAGAAGGATGTCGGTGATGATCTAGGCGCTGACCTTGGAGGAGGGCCTACGTTTAATAAGCGCCGCAAAGCCATAACACAATTTCTAATGACAGAAGTCATTGACTTGACTGTAAGCCTGTCACACCAAATAGTGCGGCTGGCGAAATATGAGCTACTTAATGAGAAATATGGAGCGAGAATGATCAACCACATTGATGCAGCGGATGGTAATGAAATAAACCTTTGCAGTGACAGTGACAGACACGCTTTGTGTGCTCTGTACAAGCCGCAGGTTGCCGTTTCCGACCAGGCTGAATATCGACACGGATACAGCCGTCAGATTAAATCAAGGCGAACTTTCCTTGGGGTCCCAAAGACCTAGCACCGACCCTGAGGGGGAGGTAATAAAACATTGCAGGACTGGAGGGTTAAGACTAGGATGATAGAAGGGGAGGGTTAGAGATAGGCTGTGGCTTATGGAGGGTTACATTAAGGCTGAAATAGGCTGTGGGATATAGAGAGTTACGGTTAGGCTGATATAAGGGGAGGGCTAGGGAAAGGCTGTGGGATATAGGGGGTTACTCATAGGCTCCAATAAGGAAAGAGTTAGGGTTAGGCTGCAAGATCTCGAGGGTTACAGTTGGGCTCATATAAGGGGAGGGATAGGCTGTGGGATATAGGGGGTTACTGTTAGACTGATATAAGGGGAAGGTTAGGGTTAGGCTGTGGGATATAGGGGGTTACTGTTAGACTGATATAAGGGGAAGGTTAGGGTTAGGCTGTGGGATATAGGGGGTTACTGTTAGNCTGATATAAGGGGAAGGTTAGGGTTAGGCTGTGGGATATAGGGGGTTACTGTTAGGCTGATATAAGGGGAAGGTTAGGGTTAGACTGTAGGGTATGGAGGGATACAGTTAGACTAATAGAAGAGGAAGGAGTTCGAGAAATTAGACCAGATAAGACCAGATCCAGCTCAACAACATAAGCAACATGATTTACGTAGAGGGTGGAATGGAGGGGGGGGGGGCGCGTAATTGTAGTATGCAATGGCCATGGAGGGTGGGATTAAATAGTACAGGAAGGGATTACTTACTATCTATCTCGGCACCACCCTGCATTTAAACAGGGATGGTGCAGAAACTTTCAGGTAGGGTTATCACTGTGGATTCCTCTACGTCTACAAGTGGCCTCTCACATACATAGAGGAATCTGCATGCCGCACTCTATGCAATCTGGTTATAAACCCTGATAATTTGCGGTCCCCTTCCTGTGTTTTCTGCAGCATTTGACTTCTTTTACCTTGGGTCAGGTTTGATGAGTCCAGTATTCTCTGTCCTGATGTATATGACTAAAAAAGATGCCTGTTCTGCAAATTAATATAACATAAAAAATATGTCTAACCTCTCTAATAAAGAAAGATAAAAATCCCCATATAAGAGTATTCATACCTCCCAGCTCTCCTGATTACCAGGACATCCCTGATTTTGGGTGACTGTCCCACTGTCCCATCTACCTTGACAAAACAGGTGCCAAATTTGTTTCTGTTTTATTATTTTTTTTTTATTTATTTATTTTACCCCGCACTGCAAATGTGGCCAGTGAATCAGGGCCCGGGACAGTGTTGGGAGGTATATAAATCTGTAGCTCTTTTTATTTGTTTGTTTTTTTCCATTGTCCCTTTTCATATTATTATTTCCAACACATGGGACATGTGATAAAGCAGATAACCTATGCCATGTGTGTTGTGAGCGGGTTTACAACATATCAGCAGAAGCACTGGGAAGGTTTTATTGTCTTATATGAAATCTTCTAGGAAAAGGCCGATATGTCCAATGTGCGGCCTCCAAGGTCCATTATAAGAACAAAATGACCATCAATGGTTTTTCTCTTTTACACTTCTATGTTTAACAACAGTCCTGTAGATAAAAGTCAGAGTGGCTCTCTAGGTGATTTCCCTGCTGTGCGAGCAGTAACTGGCCGGCAGAGACCATAAAACCTAGATTATGTATCATTTCATTAGGTCTGAGGTTTTCATGCTAGCACATAAAAACCTTTAAGTTGCTTAGACTCCGTTCTTCACAGAGCTCCTATCGATTTCAGATCACTTTTGGCCAAAAACAGGTAGCTGGCACGTTACAGTGACTGTGTCATGTATATTGTATAAAAGTATAACGGAGATACAACTGCTTCCATACGTTCCAACATTACTTTTCCCACGAGAAGAGATATAGCCAGGGGTGTGATGAATAGCAGCATTGTACAGTGCGGATCAAGCCATCAAGTCTACTGCATACCTCCCAGGTGTCCTGATTTTAGCGGGATAGTCCTGTTTTTGACGTCACTGTTCTGCTGTCCCATCTGCTACCAATTGGACTGGTAGGAAATAATGTGTTTTTATTAAATTTAATAAAAATCTACAATTTGAAGAAATTGAGACGTGGGGTTTGGGCAGGACCAGGGTGGAGCTTGGGCGGAGTCGGGCAGTACTAATCTGCCCCAATCTCCCCCAGTAAAATGTTGGGAGGTGCATGTAGAGAAGCTACCTTGGCACCAATGCTGGGAGTTCACAAGTGTTTGCCTATTGTGTGATAGACCTTGTCAAGTCTGTAAAAGTTCACAAGTGCAGCTGTGTGACTAACTACATGAAGCCACTTGAGACAAGTTGTAGACAACAAGTCATGCCTACATGCAGGTGTTTTTGATTGGTGGATCACAGTGTTTAGAAGCTATATAAATATATGTCTCTTGGCGCCAAAGTGTGAAGGTGTATGACCAGCCATCTGCCCAGAGTGTGCACTGCTCTTGAGAGATCTGTGACAACATGGTGTTCAACCCAAATTATGGGTACACCATCTCAACTTTTCCCTTAATGAACCCCAACTACGCTCCTTCCAGGCAAGTGTTCGAACCAATGACGCTGTTCCAGAGGCCAGTAATGAGAGGGAGGAACACGATGCTCCCGAGACTCTACAGAAAGAAAAGCTTAATGTTGGAAAGGTATCAGAGGAGTGATGTCCCATGGGGTACTAGACCTACCTGACTGCTGATCCCAAGACCTGTACCGGTGAGCCTTCCCCGGCGGAGGCTGAGTGTGACGTCTAGATGGAGAGCACATCCACAACCCAGGAAAGGCCACAGTGGATACATGACCGCCGTACAGGAGGAAAAGCAGAGGTCGTTCTGCCCGCCACTGGAAGCATTAGAAGGAAAGATGACGGTGGTGCGAATAGGAACAAGTAACTGCTCTGTGATTGTGTTCCTTCAAACTGCTTTAGCTGGTTTTAAAAAATGTTAAACTATTTTTTATTATTATTTTTTGTCAAATTTTTTTAAAACTTTAAATAACAGAAGTCTACTATTTAAAGTGTTCTTTATATGTATATGTCATAATATTCCATAGCTTGCTCCATCAGACTACTACTCCTGGCGGAATTATTCACCGAAGAGGCACAAGTTCCAGCATAATACATTTTCCCTGTGAGCAGAGATTAGTAACTGTGATATACTGAAATGAAAGTTTACATCTGGAACACTGAAAGATTCTATTACCTGAACTTTTTTCCAGATACTTGCAAATATATCTACGGTATTTTGCCCAACGGAAAACTCATTGCCCTTATCTGGCGAGTGTGAAGTTGTCTTCTATATATCTTTCATGATGTGTATCCAGCAGTCTCAGAGCTATTCAGGACTATTTATTGGATGATTATATGCTTTAAGATTTAGGGAGTATTGTTATCTTCAGGAAGCTGAGTTTCCAGAACTGTTATTTATGATTTGTCTTCTAAATGAGATTGAAACTGCGGAGGAAGTAACACCATGGTATTTGTGCTTTATAGGCAGTAGTGAGCGGATGTCTTCTTGTCTTGCGTGTCTCGCCTTGATTTTGCAATGCAGATGATCAAAGAAATGGAAGTGAATGGATGGAGGCACGTAGTCAATTACAGATGTTTAACTTTATAAGGTTTCTAAAATACCGCCATGGCACAGGGTTTATCCCAAAAGTATGCTACTATGCTTTAGTGCCAGCTGTCAGTAAACTTGAAGAGTTGCAGTTCCAACAGTAACAGCTAGGTGGCGTATCAATGCAGAAGATAACCATTGTCACTGGGAGGACAACCTGTGTACAACCTTTTAACATATTTCCCGAAATCAACAGGTGGTGGAGCCAGCCATGCATACCGCGACATGGTGGTATTTTAGAAACATCATACAGTATCACATCACTGGGCATGTGAAATACTTTGGCTACTACGGTGAGGAAGACTGGTTCCAAGGAAGGTTAGGACAAAGAACCCAACAGTGCTCTACCCCACTTCTACAACATGATCACTGAGGATGTTGCAGAAAATTAAATGTAGCGGTAAGCCCTTGTATCTCCGGGGAGCGTCCTTCTTTCCAGCAGAGGATTTATGAATGCATAGCAATTTGAACCACTGCAATTTGAACTCACGCAAAGCGGTAGTGAAGGTCTGATTCTGGTTCATAGAGAAGAGATCTGGGACAATACCGTTCATTTTCCTGCCCCGTCATTAATTTCGTCTGTACTTCCTGTACAGATCCAGGTCCATACTGGAAGTGCTGTGGGTGGTTTGCATTGCTTGGAGCAGAAAACACCCATTTTTGATCTAGTATGGCAATTTTTGGATCTGGTCTGTAAAAAATAATACAAGGGTGTGGCTGCACCCCTGTCACTCCTGTAAACGCATGCGTAATTTAGCTGGATTGGGGAGAAGGAACGTCCCAGCGGCAAGATGTTCTAGTGCATGGAACATTGTTATATAAGCTCAGAACTCAACCCGCCAGCATCTGGATTGCGCATGCTCGCTGCCTGTATACTCTCATGACATACGCATTCTGTGTGCAGAAGTTGGGCTGCGGGCGGGATTCTGGATTCCGTTCGGTGTTACAGTCTTTGTGACTCAATGGACCAGGGCCTCACAATAGATACGGTCAGTGTAATCCAATGCTTTTTATATTGAACAGGAATGATAATACATTTGGTGACCCACCTGTACGAGCGAGATAAAACCCAGATGTCAAACGTCAATCATTGCTATGACAGTGGCTGCACATACGAGAGATTAGGGGCATTCGATGCTGGAGTGGACAGCTGTATTTCACAATAGCCTTGTATCAGTTTTCCATATCTTTGTATTTTAGCTTTTATTGATTAAACTCTGTAGGACACAAATCTTCAGAAAGGATAATATCTGTCAGATGCAGGGAATAGACTTACTGTATTGTGTGTATTCTGATTAATACAAATCTGTTTTAAGCCCAGATAAACCTGACAACTTCAAATGAAAACTATAGGAAGATCTGGACCACAAAGCAGAATCAGACTAATGCCGGAACAACATAAAGGATAATCTTCTCTTTAATACTGTTGTAGTGACACTGAACAGTCACTTTATTTTTCTGAACACAAACAGGAAACAAAGACATGTATTTAGCTGCGTGACACAAACAATTGCAGGAGAATGTAGGAAGCATTCAGAGATGGTCAACTTATGCCCCTTCCACCAAAAACACTGGTCAGACTCTGGAATTTAACCAGGTTCAAAAAAATTTGCCCTTTTCCACTGAGTGTCAACCTGGGTTTTTCCCAGGTTGACACAATTTCCACCACTAAATGAGTAGAGTATTGTAACCTATGCTGCAACAATGTAGGTTACAATACTCATTGTTACACTTATTCATACATTAGCTCCGGCATGTTACAACAGCAGTACCTGAGGAGGACCAGGATGGAGACTGGAGGAGAATAATGAATGGATGAATTTTGATGATGAAAAGACAGGAAATAATATTGGCTAGCGATCCAGAAGGTCTAGGACAGTTATGGAAGGTGTGAGGCGCATGGCAAAATGTTTAGGAGACATTAGGACAGATGGAACTCATATGATATGAGGAGAATGGATGGAGATGGAGAATGGAGACACATTGTCCTGATCCAAGGACTTTTGCATTGTTACCTTTACCTTCCACGTTTCCCTCACTCCCTGGTGGGTGTTTAGTTTCTTTGCCTGCAAATATCTTTTTTCAGGTGCACCTTGGTATCTCTTCTGGTTTCTCTGTCAGCTGCCTATTTAAACCTCTCACTTTCTTCCCTTGTTAAAGCAGCAGGTTCTATATTTTTATGGCTTCCCACATTCTGGCTCCCTGTGTTTGGGTTGTTTCCAATGTTTGTTCATCAATGTTTTCCTTAATAAAAGATCCTTATTCAGCATTCCAGTCTCTCTGCCTTCATTGAAACTCTGGTTCCTGGACTCCTGCCTGATACTGGTTCCTGGACTCCTGCCTGATACTGGTTCCTGGACTCCTGCTGTGTATTTAACCTCCTGCCTCCAGCCTCTACTACTTGCTGTACCGTACAGATCCTGCCACCAGTCTCCACATCACTGCACCAGTTTGGAGGACCGCAACCTGCCACTGGGCAGACCCAAGGCCATCCCCGCCGTCAGGGGCTATGGTAAAAAACTGACTCTGTGCCTTTGTTCTGGTGTGGTCTGTATTCGGACCGTTGTGAGGCTTGTGGCGTAAAGTAGGTGGAATATTGTTGGAACATTGCACCTGGTTTAAACCATGTTAAATATATTGGCAAGTCAAATGATGAGCTACAAAACATTACCACTCAACTTTAAAACTGTTCCCAACAGGTGACATTGCCATCCCCTGTAATGGTTTTTTGGCTTTTTGCCTATTTTTTAGACACTGTATCAGGTCCATCAGGACCAGAAAAAGACGAGAATGAAACATTTCCATTTCCAAACACTTTCCAGCAAAAAACACGGTGAATACTAATATTTAATTTCTTGAAATGTTACCATGTCATTAATTGTGAATGTGCAGATGTTTGAATAAAACATCTTTTTTAAATTCTTATTTATTATTAAAATGTTTTAAAATGCTAATTTTGACATGAATCAAGGAACATGAACTGTGAATGTCACATGTGGAGCACAAACACCAGCCACAAATTCATATCGGGGTCAAGCGTGCATTCATATTTAGTTAGGAAAGTGGCAGATAAAAGCAAGTACCGTAGTCCTTGTTGTCCTTGTGGGTTTACAGTGGTTAAAATAGATTTTTTAATTATGATTATTATTATTTATATTATCAATTATTAATATTACTGTACTGAATCCACTCATGCTAAGCTGATCAGTGCAGGGTATGCCCCTGGCACCTTCTCCAGTAGCCGGACAGGTGTGATGGCACTGTTTACTTGCAGATCAGAGTACTGCGCTCCTACCCCTATCACCCTACATGCATCAGTATACATGATACAGCATTATATATTAGTTTCATATTTTTGTAAAAGAGAAAGACATGAATGTCCATGAATGATGACAGCAAGATGACCCAGTCTGTGGATAATAGTAACGAGTGGGATGTTTCTGGATGGAACAATGGCGATTTTGGGAAATTTTAGGGGTCGTTTTTAGAAGAATGTCTTTGTATGTGAATGGTGAGAAAATTCATTGTAACGTGATGTATGTTTATGCAGAACACACGCCCCTGAATTGTTGATCGAAATTTGAAGCATCTAAGCAACAACGCAGAAAATATGCTGCCAAGTTAACCAATGTTTCCACTATGGACCAGGTCCATGCTGCTGTTCCGAACTTCGACCTTGGATCCCAGCTGTACCCATACATCCATGCGAGCCATTGAGAGACAACTCCCGTAACATATATAAAGGTCTGACCTATTTCAACTTGTTTGTTAAGGTCCATGTACACAATGAATAACATTAGACATTTACCTTTGTTTGGGAGCATGTTTGGGAATTCAGCTGGAAGGGGATGTTGGCTTGAACAATTTTTGGGAAATGTTATGGTGAGTTTTTTTTAAGGTAAGTCTTACTCTCAATTTAAAAACAAATAATATATGACCCAAGGAGGGACTCTGATAGTTATAAAGTTAGGACCACCACAGGCGAAAAGGCTTGTAAGTGGCCGGTGGCTAATGGTATGAGTGCTGTGTCATGAGTGCTGTGTTACATATAAAAATAAATAAATAAAAAAATATATATATATATATAGCTGTGTCATGAGTGCTGTGTTACATATAAAAATAAATAAATAAATAAATATATATATATATATATATATATATATATATATATATATATATATA
>JABWIB010000457.1:69882-84193 GCA_016617825.1 Platyplectrum ornatum
TTCACATTTTCCCTGATGAAAGGGACAGTTGGATATGTGTTGCCTTTAATAAAATAGTGTGTTTGACATTGGAGTCCTGGAGTGCCACTATTACCAAGCGCATATATATACCTGAAGGTGGTATATGTATAAATATATATATCTAAATATATATATATATATATACCAAAAAAGACTGCAATTAGCGCCTGTACAGTTCTCATCTACTGCTCATTATTTGAAGCGCCCACAAACGTCCAACTCCTTTTTCCATTAATTATATAATGAGACAAAAAAATTAAGGGTAGATATTGATTACTATGGGTAATGTGCAAGAAGCTATTACTCCCTTCTATCCAGCAAGGCTTCTTAGGTGACACTGGGTCACTAATTATACTTTGTATGCCCAAATAACCTTTTCTGTATGAGCTGACTACAATGCTCAGCGTTAGCAATGGATGACATGAAATAGATGCTAAGCATATGTTTAGTGCTCAGGAATGCACATCGGAGAGTAGCGATCTATAATTGGCCATCAACATGTTACATGTTTTCCTGTGCTGCTCCTATACACATGATAAATGTACCAGAAGGATAACACTCCATCACAAAATAATTGTCCACAGACAAAGTTTAATGAACTTATTAGAAGCCAAACGTATTGACTCCAGATTGGTAAATCCCAATGGCACCAATTATGAAAGTCTTTGTAGGCATGACATTTGCAACAAGTCATCTGATTTATCTCTGTGCAATTAAGATAACATCTCTTTCTCTGTTACACAGGGTTTGATCATTCAGAACACAACCCTGCATTCCAACAAGGACCGCTAGGAATGCGAGAGTGGCAACCAGATATTTATTCACCATCAGAAAGTAAAAAGTTCTGGTGGATGTCGATATCAGCTGGTAATAGAGTCCCAAGTGGACCCCTAGACTAATACTTGGCTCGTCTTATTAGGGAATGAGAATTAAAGGATCAAAAGGACATTGTTCCGCATCTAAACTTCTGGTTTTCGATCGCTTGGACCGTAAAACATTCGCCTTTTCAGTCTTTAAAATCACGCGCACGCGGATACTTTAAAAGAAAACTCCATACATTGCATTTCAAAATCCAGTGTGGATCTGCCAGACGATGCCTGGGTCTGGTCCATTATTATATAGAGAATTCTCCCTCTCACCCACACAATATTATCATTATTATTAATCATAATAATAGTAATAATAATAGTAATAATAATAATAACTTTTGTATCCAGACTTCTGCTTCTCTCATTTGGACAGAGATACCTTGACCTTTATTTACTAAACTGCAGGAATGGTAAAGTAAAGAGATGTTGCCAATAGCAACCAATCAGATTCCAGCTGACATTCTCCAAGACGTAAAAGGAAACTGAGAGCTTGAATCAGACTGGTTCCTATTTGAAACATCTCCACTTTTCCATTCCAACAGTTTAGTAAATATAGGCCAAGGGTCAATGGAGATGTTGCCCATAGCAACCCATCAGATTCTAGCTCTTAGTTTCATTTTATATTTTGGAGAATGTCAGATAGAATCTGATGGGTTGCTATGGGCAACATCTCTACTTCTGACTTCCTTCATTCCTGCAGTTTAGTGAATAAGGGCCCAGGACTCTCCCTTCCGATTACAGTACATGACCCCTCTTCCACATAGCACCCAGTCCCGTCCTGTTAGATACTAAATGGCAGATAATGTTACTGGGTTAGTTCAGAGACTGACTGGAGTCTAGGGGATGAGTTTGAATTTTACTTGAAACATAGGTTTACATATATTATATTACATACAATTATTTTATACATTACAACAAAGGTGCAAACTTGATTACTGTCTTGCATGCAGTTGGATAGGGAGTAAGGTACAAGAAGGGGTACAAGGAGGTGATCGCACCCCCCTCCCTACAGACAGACTGAGAGCAGGAAGCTCATGTAGGCGAGTAGGCTTACTGGTATCACCATGGGCATTGCGGCCTTGGCTAATGCTACCCAGTCAATATAGTAATTCCAGGCACTGTACTTATGTCTTCTTTGAATGAAATGTGTTCATTCCTTTTTATATCAAATCCTAGCCAATCTTACATTATTTAGGACCTGGTTTAGAGATAATGGGTTGTTGCGGTATTCTGTAGCCGACAAAAGGCTTAAAAGTAGCCATCACAGTGGTCAGTCCAGTAAAATGTTGGCATTGATCAGGTAACCTTTTTTCCAGTGGAGCGTGTGATGTTTTCATTACAGTTCATGTAACCCTAATTAACAATTCTCCTTTACTCAAAGCATACAGAACCAGATTATAATACATGAAATCCCCCCAGGCAATGAACCTGCGGGTCCGATTTACACATCCTGCCTTTACATTATCAGCATCCAGATGTGGAAAACTCGAGTGTATAGACTGAGTTCTAGACTGATAAGGGCATGACCCTGTGCACCATGACCCTTATATAAAACACATGATCTGACACTAAAACATGCCAAAACGTATATATTACAAAATTCCAGGAGAGTCAGTTACCCTACATTATGGAAGTTAGGCTTGCATGTAAACCCAGCACTCGCTGTCTGATTACCGTACCTCCCACCTTCCACCTCTTGGATTGGCTTTATGCAACCTGCCCCATCTTACCGCGCTGTTGAATACCGTAATGGAACGCGGAGTGATTGCACGCCGGCACTATGGCAAATGAGTCTTTTGAAATCTCTCTGCAGGCTAGATGACTGTGGTTGCCATGGTTACCCACAATAGCAGTCTGACATTATTCTAAGAGGCATTACTGGTAATTCTGAAGATGTGTTTAAAGGGTTTTTATTGTTGTACAAGTACAAGAGGCGATCACCTTTGCTCTGTTGCATCATTCATGTAAAGATACAATTGATTTATATCATGATTAAGTATTTCTAGTTATTAATAGAAAGACGTAGACCCCTTTGCGATCCTTCTACAGCTTTTCGTACAAGTACATTTTCTGCATACGATCTATAACAAAGTGTCATCATTTTTATGCAGTCTGAAGATTTAAGTACATTGTTAAATATAAAAGCGTATAAATAACTCACAGTGGTGTCTGGCGGGTAATGACAGGTTTGATAACAGACTTCAATAATTTATCTATTAGCTCATAGAGCACTCTACAGCAGCCTGCTAAATGCAATATATAAATATATATCATAGATAACATCACTGGCTGCAGAGTCCAGAGATCAATACAAATGAAAGGGTTTTAAGAAAATATTCTGTGAATGTATAATTGTTGGAGCTATATATATATATATATATATATATATATATATACAGTATGATCAGAAATTGTAACAGCCCCACATATCCTCACACCTTACTCCCATTTTACCTCCCAACATTTGCCCCTAGGAGACCAGGACAAATAGGCCCGTCCCTCATGTAGCACTAACCCCATCTAACCCCATCTACGGACTGGCCATCTCGGCCCATGGTCTACCCTAGCCCCGCCAATGGACTGTCCAAGCTCCTCCCCTATTTTGACAGTTCCCCATATCAGAATAAAATGCAGGAGGGAGGGACAGTCACCCAAAATCAGGACATTTGGGAGGTATTTCTGATATTGACCCTTTAACATGAGTGCCTCCAGAAACGCCCTTATGTTTGGGGTTTCCTTAATTAATAGAGGACCCTGGCCCGCGACCCTTACCACCCTATGGTTAATACTGCCCTCCAAGTAGTCCTTATATGCTACCTGAATTTTGCTCATCTCTGGGCATTCTGGGAAGTAGTACACACCCTTCCAACTTTTCAAGGCATACATTTGCTCATATGTCTGTACCTAGCTCATCATTAGGGCCCATTTCTTTCATCAATGTTGATTTATGGAAAAAATTATTTTCAAACTCAGAAGTAAGTTCTGCGAAAATATTTGGAACTGTTTATGTCACGAATAAATGTCTGAAGCATAAATTTGTTTAAGATAAACAATGTGGTTATTTATACAACAGCAGGTATGCAATAAATAAACCTCAATCCCAAGTGATTTATCCATGAGGAGATTTATTCTTTTTGTATTAATGTGTTTTCTTTGCTCACTTGCAGGCATCAGGAGGGGAGGGAGGGAACGCTGTCCGATAGCTGGGAAAGTCGTATAGTGCTTAAGTTGTCTGTTAGGACAATGGACCAGACCCAGACTGCATCATATTAAGCACCTTATGAATCCAGAGGATTCTGTGATCTGTCCGTTATGAATGGAGTGGTATGCTATACTATGTCCATGCTGACAGCTGCCGGTGCAGGGGAAGGTTAGGGTTAGGCTGTGGTGAGGGAGAGGTTAGGGTTAGGCTGTGGTGAGGGAAAGGTTAGGATTAGGCAGGGAAGGTTAGAGTTATGCTGCTGGGAGAGGTATGTTAGGGTTAGGCTGTGGTGAGGGAAAGGTTAGGATTAGGCTGGGAAGGATAGGGTTATGCTGCTGGGAGAGGTATGTTAGGGTTAGGCTGTGGTGAGGGAAAGGTTAGGATTAGGCTGGGAAGATTAGGGTTATGCTGCTGGGAGAGGAGTGTTCGGGTTAGGGTGTGGAGATGTGAAGGTTAGGCTAAGGCTTGTGGGAGGCGAGGTTAGGGTTAGGCTGCGGGAGGTAGGACTAAGGTCAGGCTGCTTTGAAGGGAAAGGTTAGGCTTTGGCTGTCCACTGTATCCGTTTTGTTGTCTGTGACAGTCCTGCGGTGAAAATCACATCTATAATAGTGATGGTAATGAATGGTTTCCCAGTAATTGCAATGTGCAATGCACTGACCAGTTACAGAAATGAATAACCTAATTCTGCTTTATTAAGTATCAAAGGGGAATGAATCCACTAATGGGATCTTCTTTACTGCATTATATGCAAAGAGTCTTTCCCTGATCCCTTCACAAATCATTGCTGGGACACAGCCATACCGCCCTTACACCTCTCTTATCTAATTCTCCCATTTAATTGCTTGTGTGAACGATAGGGGTCATTTATTAATCTCATTGCAGCCCCCTTCTCCGCGTCAATCAAAAAGACTGACAGTCGGCCAAAGCCATGTATCGGCTTGTGTCTCATGTTGGCCACCGCTCCGACCCATTACATAAATGACAGTAATTCATTTTGACCATGTAGGACACAGCATGTTTAACCAACTAATGACCATATAACAACAACCACACTGATAAGGTGCAAATCACATGAGTACAAACAGGTTGCCTAATGCAACATATATTCTATTTGAGGGTAAGTGAAGGATGTGTGAGTCTACGGTATTCATAGGTTGGTTTCTGGGAGGTAAGGGGTTAATACTGAGAAGAGAAGGGGAGGGGGAAACAGAAAGCAGGACCAATAGGAATGGAAATGGGAGGGGATAGGGATAGCGGGGTGTTGAATTTACACTATATAAGCAATGACCACCATTTTATACATCTCCCTCCCCTGAGTTTCGAAAGCAAGGAGGGCAAGTTTACGTTGAGTAGCCTTCCTCTAGTGCTTACTAGCCGGCCCAAGTAGGATGACCGTTCCCAGTAGAACAACCTTAAAAGCACACCTGTTGGTTACAGTAGCTACATTTTATGCGCGGCTCTATGCGCAAACTGCTGTATGTAAGGGAGCGATAAAACGATTGAATTGGCCCATAGGTGTGTTATGAAAGAGGTACTCAGCAAGGAGAGGGACGCATAGCACCCAAGTCTAAGAGCAAGTCTTCTGGCGGGACAGGGACTCGACCAATCTTCCAAAGCCATTCCAGGGGAAAAATAGGTATAATCTCTATCACTGGGGGTGGTATATCCTTCACGTATAGTAAAAATCCAATTCACAGAGCTAGCACTGCAACGAATGTGTCGGCCCTGTACATAACTCCCACTAGGGAGATTTCTGTCCCATTTAGAATGAGGCCCCAATATAAGTCTCCCAGCAAGATTAGGACCCGGAAAAGAAGGAAGCTGATGGGAGTAAGGGGCATAAATAGAACCAATTTTACCCAACTCCAATCCCTGACTGGCCATAGCAGTGGGGCTGGTTACCGCGAGCTGTGGTCAATTGGGAGCTCCAGGCCCCCGATGCCTTAATCCGGCTTTGGCCATAAAGCATAATGGGTAACGTTTATCTGAACAGACAGGGCCCTAGCAGTAAAATGGTTTCCTTAAACAGCAACCACATCAGCTCTAGCCAAGTGGAACATATACAGAGCAAAACACCATATGCGGCTCCATATGCAATTTAAAACAAGTGCTGGATGAAACATTGGGGGGAGTGGGAAAGAATGTGGGGGCCGGTTGGTGCCTAGAATACACTGCATGAGTTGATTTAAATATAAATTTGGATGATTTTGAAATCTAAACAATAGTGTTCTGCACTAACAGAAATAACTGTGCGTATAATTGTAGTATATAGACAGAATGCTAATAATATCATACACCTACATGTTTCATTTGCAGGGGGCTCCACATGCTTGGAGCCAGCATGGCTCTATTAGTTATGCCTTGTGTCTTATGGCTAATTCGTCTATTGTAATTACACAGCCCGCCTGTCCGACCTTCAGCACAATGGAGAAACGGTCTGGTGCTATTGCATTATGAATACAGTACATTTATAGACACAGCTGGTAAAGAGCGCCGACCCAGAGAGAGCCAAACAAAACGTCCCGCTTCAACAATGTTCTCTTCATTACGACATTTATAACATCATCAACAACAGATAGAGGCCATACTCAATAGCGTCACCCTATTCCCCACTACAAATGTCTAACTGAGCTTTAATTACTCTAAATTTAAAGCCTTTTATTAACAGAGTAAATGGGAAAATGTCTTACCCAGATGGGACATAAAGTATATCTCTCAACACTCTAAATGTAGAAAGTGGGATACATAACCCCCACCTTTGGGGGTGGTGGGACAGTCATCAGTCACAGTGGAATGGAATGCATAAAGTCTGCATTACTTAGGGGTATATTTACTAAGCCGCGAGTTTGCAGTGAGATTGGAAAGTGGAGATGTTTCCCATGGCAACCAATCAGATTCAAGCTTTCAGTTTCATTTTACACACTGGAGAATGTGAACTCGAATCTTATTGGTTGCCATGGGCAAAACCCCTACTTTCCAATCTCACTGCAAACTCGCGGCTTAGTAAATATACCCCTTAGTGTAAGTTTATAGTGAGTTTCACAACTCCTGTAACAGGTAAGTATTTCAAACACCCAGGGCTGGTACTAGGTTTCTTGGGCCCTAGGCCGACCTAGCACCTAGCGCCCCCTGTGGGCCGAGTGGAGTGATGTGGCGGCGTGAAGTCAGCACGTCACGCCGGTTCTAACCCATTGAGGAGGGCGATGGAGTGGAGTAAACATTGCCGCCCGCCCTCCCGACGTTTAAGCAATGTTTCCACCACTCCGATGCCCTCCTCAAAGGGTTTTTTATTAACAACTCTGCCGCCCCGATGGTCGGACGGCCTTGGCACCAGCCTAAGTTCCCCCTAATGGCCACGCCGGCACTGCAAACCCCATCCCTTCTCCTAATTCTTACCATAACTCTTCCCATTCATAATCCCAACACACCCCTACCTGCAGCTTAACCCCAACCCACCACTCCCCACAGTGTAACCCTCATCCTCCATTTCCCACAGCCTAACCCCAACACTCCTATCCCCCCCCAGCCTAACCCCATCCCTGCCCTCCTCACTGCATAACCTTAACATTCCCCCCCCCCCTACTGCTTACCCCCTAACCCTAACCTTCCCCTCCATACTGCCTAACCTTAACCCTCCCTAACCTTCCCCTGCACCACTGGCATCCGTTGCAGCTGTCAGCTTTATGAACGGACATAGTATGCCTTGTCATAATAATGATTGTCAACGTTTAGGCCCTGGATGGTGCCACACATGAAGCCTCCACCGCTGGGTTATGACACATCTGAACATCCCTGATAACATCTGGTCATAAGGCTTTCCAAGAAAACAATCATTTTCCTTCAGTCCGTCCCTCGTCATATGAAGTATTTCTCCTAGCGCCGTACAGATATGTTATCACACAGAACTCATTATGGCGCTGACGTATTTCGATTTGTAAAATATGGAATCGGAATGATCATAAAGAGTCCAGACATGTTTCTAAGCAATAACGCATTAACAATAATAATACAGTCTTATATTTCCTGTGCTGTGATATGTGTTAATGCATAGATGCTCGTTCATATACAGCATTTAAAGCATATTTGTCCTCAGATTCCCCGTAAAGACCTCTGAAAGTTGTTCTGATGATTTTATAGCACTAACCTATTACTTTTAGCCAATGAAGGGAAAACAGTACATAACAGCTCTAGAGATTTCGTGGCTGGTACAGGTGGATCTACTGTAAACCAATTTCCTGTATAAATCTTTCATTACTTCATCTAAATACAAAAATATAACGAAACTTCCCAAGATGCCTCGAGCTATGATGCTGTATGTCCTCTGCTATGTACATATTGTACTTATAGGATATCACTATAGGGTTAACTATTTTTTTGTTTATTGATCAAAAACAACATTAAAATAATTTATTACAGCAGATTTCAAAACTACTTTTAAAAAGAGATCTGGGCAACATCCCCACTTTTCAATCTCCCTGCAATCTCCCCGCTTAGTAATACCCTATTCACATTACCTCAAATTAGCTGTCTTTTTTGATGAAAAAGCCGGCTTCTAAACTCAGTGTGAATGCTCCATTTACAAAAAAAAGCTGGCTTTTTTAGCTAATTTGAACGGTCCTTTTTTCACAGCCCCTCCAATTTCCCAGCTCTACACCCTGGCTCTTAAGCTTTTTCAATGGTAATGTGAACGGGGTATAAATTTAGACCTTCCTTTATTTCAGTCACATACAGTACAATTCCAGCAATATCATATCTCCTATATGTCAGGATTTCGGATTACTGTCCCACTGCTCTTAACTGTTCCCATAAAGGAGACAAAACCATTTTAAATTTATTTTTTTTGGCAGTCTGTGGGTGGGGCTTGGGCGGCCTGTGGGCAGGTTTAGTGCCAAGAATCATTGCACAGTAATAATTCTGTAATAAATAGCAATGACCAGATGATCAGATTCAGACTGTACATACCATTGACTTACTCAAAAGTGGACAAAACCATGTTGAATTGCAGGGGAGGTAAATCTCATTAGTTGCAATCAGTATTACAGGTGAGAAATGATGTTTCCAGCACAAGTGTAATAACAGTGTAACAGTAACGCTGGTCAGTATCTGTGTGCAACATGCAACAATAAAGTATATAAGGTTCATTTGGCCCTGGTCCTTTGCGGCGCACTGGCCCTGGCTGCTATCATCATCCCCAACTAGATCAGAGTTTAAATATCAGAAAGTAAAGTTACGCCTGGGTAAAACCATGTTGAATTGCAGGGGAGGTAAAATGAATGTCAGTGTTTGCATGCAGGGGGAATACTTTATTGTTGCTTATTGCACACAGATACTGACCAGCGTTACTGTTATATTATTATATAGACTTAGGCTGGGAAATATCAGATTATGATTAGTTTATTTTCAGTTGAAGTATATTGTATGTACTATCTACTTATGAACTTGCCCTTCTCAGGTTCCCTTCAGCGTTCAGCACGAGAACCATAGGTATGGACGGGGGGGGGGGGGGGGGGGGGTCTCGCTTCTGAGCGTGGAGCATCTCTGAGAACAAATGGTTAACCAGGACTGAAGTGGAGGATGTACCAGGGATGAGTGGAGTGAGCTAAGAAGGGAACAGATGTTTGTGCTCTCCCCTGGTCCACGCTGTTACACAAAATGGTGATGAGATTAAACTAATTCCTTCCATGTAGAGACATCTGAACATTTGGTAGGGGGTGGGGAACAGGTTGTTCCTGGTTTGGAATTTTACCTTAGGGTCTTCAAGCAAACTTTAACAACATTCATTGGCCGGGTATGAGGCATTGGTGATCATTCATATCAAGCATGGCTAAGTGATAGGTGCTTAGTGAGACATTAAACTCATCATAAGGCAACAGCAGACCGTCTCCGGAACACCATGTAACTGGCCGAGATGACCGGCCGACGCGGGGCGGCAGCTGCTATAGCAAGATTAGGAAGAAGATTAGACGAGAGACAGCCCGGGACAATGGTGGGACAGCTGTGCGCAATTAATGTACTGTGGAGCGCCTACCTGTTCTTATTCAGGAGACGTCCTGTGTGTTCTTACTGCACATTAGTGGATGACGACATTCTGGACACATATTCTACAATGTGTGCGGTCAGTCAGCGGCTACATACTATGACATAAACCCAGTCACTGAACGTATTGCATAGCGCGCACACACTACTTAATAATCACAGGGCCGGATTAGTCATATGGGCCCGTGGGTAAAAATAAGGAAAGGTCCATTGGAGCGGCCAGTGATACGCGGGTGTGGCCATTGTTGTGTGTGGTGGTCAATTATTTGTGGGCCATTTAATTCACTATGTCATCATTTATCACACTGATATTATTAGCTGCAGCCAGGGACGGGGTGGTACGGGTGCCAAATGGCACCCGGGCTGGCCGCAACATTGGTGGTTCAGGGCCGCACATGCCGGTCTACAGCAGCAGCCTGCGGCATCCCAACACTGGAACATGGCTATTACACTTACATAGGACTGCGGAGGGGCCACTACTCTGTGCAAGAGCCGAAACCCAGACACTAGCTCCAATCCTGCTGACATTAAAGCCACACACCAGGGCTCGAAGTGGGGGGTATACGGGGATATGCCATACTGGCACATCTCCCACTGTTGTAATGGAAACATTTTAAATCTCCATTGACTTCCATTATATTCTATGTTTCCATACCACCACTTCAGAATGTCCATACCTCCACTTCTAAATTTCCACTTCGACCACTGCCACACACTACAACCAAACATGGTCCCCAGGTCTGTGTGGAACAATCCAATCATGCCCAGGGTAAGCAAGACAACATCCTCTGTATATTCACGACTAAACATAGATGGCGTGAGAACCCGGTGAACAGAGAAGTAGAGCATTTTCATTGCTGCCATAGCCCCTTCCCCCTATGATAACTTATAGGGGCGATGCAATTCCCCCGAAGACGGGAATAAGTCACATACGTTTTCCCGTCTATTACGGTAGGGAAAATCACGTCTTTTTATACATGGATCTATAGAAAAATAGACGCAATAATTCTCCCCTACGCAAACTGCATGAAATATATTGAATCAGCCTCATAGAGCCATGGATAAAATAAAAGGCAGCGTGAATCATAGGAAGAAATAGAGATGATTTGGATTTGTATACGGTAATGTTTATTTATGAGCATCAAGTTTGTAGTTTGGTACATGGCAACCAATCATATGTGTGCGTTTAATCTTTAAGTGTCCCATAAAAATTAGAACTATAATCTGATGTCCGCTGTGGACAACGAATCTTTACACTATTTTTCTAACTAACTAACTACAGACCAAGGATAATAAGAGAGAAAAGTTACACCTGGGTTAAACCATGTTAAATTGCTGGGGAGGTTAATATCTGTTGATAAGAGTGTTAGAGTTGAGAGATGATGTTTCATAGCCCAAGTGTAATAACAGTGTAACAGTAACGCTGGTCAGTATCTGTGTGCAACATGCAACAATAATGTATTCTCCCTGCATGCACACACTGACATTCATTATACCCCCCCTGCAATTCAACATGGTTTTACCCAGGTGTAACTTTCCTCTCTTATCTGTCTGGATCTGTCCCGTGTCTTGTTATCAGAGGGTCATTACTAAGAAGGTGACAGCGCCCTCGGGAGGAATGTCTGGGAAAATCAGTGACAGGCAGGAGCATTCCCGGTCATGAGGACAGGCGCAGGCCGCTCCTGGCCATTCCCACCTGTTTAAGTGAAGAGTGTGCACATTCCCCCCCAGGATGTAAGATAGTATGAGCAGGGAGCAGAAAGGGAATGTGACACTAGCATTTATACGAATCATCCAAGTAACCAATTACAGATGATTGCAGGGAGTTCTCCGCGAAAATGCCTCATGCACACATTTACTGGGTGACCGAGACACATTCTTATAATGCACGTATCAATCCCCCGTCTAATGATAGTCTGTGACTTGCTGATGCGCAGTTACGGCCGGAGCGCTTTCCCATTTGCCGTAGTGCTGAGTCTGGGAAAGTAGCTGCTAGACGCACACATAATCACAAACACCCACACACTTTCACACGTACACACCATGCAAGAGATGGGTTTCTTTTTTTCCTTTTACCGCCACGTCTTCCAGCTCTGATTCCCCTGTCTCGCGGGATGTTACAGCATGATGAATGCCCCGACGGTCCCCTTTTGCTCGATCGAGCTAATTGCCGCATCAGATGGACCCTATTTGAACCTGTCTTAGGTGATGTGAACTTAGGCGACTGCTGCAGATTTAATTTCGAATGTATTTCATTATGTTGGCATGCGATAGGCCGCTTATAATGTTCACAATCCTATTTCATTTGCTGCCCTTCTACGTGTGGGAGAGGTTCTTCAGCGTTCCCTTATTGTCTTACTTAGCAATTAATCTCGTGTTTGGTTCTCAGCATATATGTTAATTGAAGTCATTAAACGGACACAAAGAGGCTGATTCAGAGTTGTGAATAATTTAGCGGCAATTTGAGGTCACAAGGAGGAGCGGGCGAAATGTATGGAATAATGTTATGTTTCCCAGCCGACACGTCCTATCTGCTCCTGCTGGGATCAGTCAGGCGGGTGCGCGTGATACCTAAAAGAGGATACAAGGGCCTAAAGCAGGGAGATTACAGGGGAAAGTGGGGATGTTGCCCATAGCAACCAATCAGATTCAAACTCTCAGATCTATTTTACATATTGGAGAATGTGAGCTCAAATCTGGTTGGTTGCTATGGGCAACATCCCCACTTTTCAATCTCACTGCAATGTCACCTCTTAGTAAATATACTCCCTGGTCTTAAAAGGCTCCTGTAGGAGTCCTGTATAACCAATACTGCTTATGTGAATGATGCCACCACACCTGTTAGGTCAGTCATTCAAGGTGATGGTGAGGAATGAGGAAAAGGAAGACAGCAAAGGTAAGATTAGAATACATTGAATTAAAAAGAAAAGTTGGGGATGTATAAGGGGCAGAAGTGTAAGTTGAGCACATGTACATTGGATAGAATACTTTATTGTTGCATGTTGCACACAGATACTGACCAGCGTTACTGTTACACTGTTATTACACTTGGGCTGGAAACATCATCTCTCAACTCTAATACTGTTTGCAGCTAATGGAATTTACCTTCCCTGCAATTTAACATGGTTATTCCCACTTGTGAGTAAGTCAATAGTACGTAAAGTCTGAATCAAGTCACAGAACGCACCCTATTTTTGACTCGAGACCAACCCCTTTGGCCAGAGGAGCGGCGTGACCATTAGACGGTGTCCCGCACGACATAACAATAAGCAATGAATATAGATCGTTTTTGAAAAACACTTGAGGTCAAAGCTCTGGAATAATAGGCTATAAATAATGTCTGGCATATTATGCTAATTTGTATCCAAATATTTCTCATGTGTGATTACATTTGGAATACGCACCTAATATCTGATTATTCGGCAGCCAGATGCGGTCTCATTAAGTCTTTTGTTGGTAAGGTGTTAATGTAAAACAAAAATGTGTCCCAGTGGCTCTCCTTCTGCTAAATTGCATACTACTACTGGAGTACAGCGGCATGTATAATAAATATCATAATACTAATAATACTAATAATAAGGATAAGAATGGTTATTATGTTCAAGTATTTTCATAACAATTATGTTTTAATGAAATTCTATACAAATCATGTAAATGACTGTGTAGTAAACCCCAGTGCTAAACGCTGCTCATATTAATGCTGTTAATAAATACGGAAGCGGCTGTCTTTAATAAGTTCTTGCTGAAAATGTATGTGATCTTCCAACATTTAAAATGTACAGATGTATGGGGCTTATTATAAATAAATCAGCTGGGTAACGGCGAATCACATATGCATCACAAATGCGCTCTATTTTAATATTGATAGGCTATAAAGCCATAACTACAGTGGGTATTGGATGCATTGCCTTGACTCCCTAAAACCAGCAACATCATTGGACCATCTAGATAATCTACTATGAGACTAATGTCCGGGAGGCCGGGCCGGTTCTGCCATATCAGATTATTCTGCAGCCAGATGCGGTCTTGTTAATTCTTTTGTTGGCAGTGGTCTAAGGTGCCAGACTTGAGGGGGGCATCAAAAAGGACTGGCGACAAATGAACCTTGTAGACCACGTTGCCACTGTGGAGGGATAAGGTATAGATACTATATAGAGAAAGGGATCATAATATATATAGATAT
>JABWIB010000457.1:109822-129805 GCA_016617825.1 Platyplectrum ornatum
TATGGACATTTAGAAGTGGTGGTATGGACATTTAGAAGTGATGGTATGGATATATAGAAGTGGGGGTATGGACATTTAGAAGTGGGGATATGGACATTTAGAAGTGGAGGTATGTACATTTAGAAGTGGTGGTATGGACATTTAGAAGTGGGGATATGGACATTTAGAAGTGGTGGTATGGACATTTAGAAGTGGTGGTATGGACATTTAGAAGTGGTGCTATGGATATTTAGAAGTGGTGGTATAGACATATAGAAGTAGTGATATGGGCATTTAGAAGTGATGGTAGGACATTTAGCAATGGTGGTATGGGCAGTTAGAAGTGGTGGTATGGACGTTTAGAAGTGCCAGTATGGAAAATAATAGAAGTGAATGGAGATTTATGGTTTTCCAATTAAATCAGTGGGGTAAGTGACATACATATGGCATACCCCCATACCCCATAGACCCCCCCCATTTCCAACACCCTCACTTCCAATCGTTAACATCAACTGGGTGCTACACTAGTTCAACTCTAAATTCCAGGTTAACATTATATATGTCCAGTGTTAACAAACACATATTGTATTTTCTTACATGTCAAATAATAAAATGAGTTACACCCCTCACTATCTATAATGCTTTGTTGAGGAACAGGTTTGACTTTTTTGTTACGGATGTGGACCAGCAAGCATACATTTTTAAAATATGTCTATTTCTTTGTGGAAAATAGCTAATTAACCTAAGAACTGAACATAGCCATAAACAGAGCTCTGCAGAGACCTATGGACGTCTCTTCAATGTGACCTGGCTTGTCACCGTGAACAAGTTGAAGTGATTCAGTTCTCAGCCTTAGGCAAAGAAGAGTTTCCAGAAGAAGGAAGAAATCCCCATTTGCTGTATGCGAGAAATTGTCCTTTAAATTAATTTAATAAATAACATTAGTACAAAGGACGGGATCCAGACCAAGGAATGCACGCGGTGCACTGAGGGCAGAGTCGGTGGGGTAGAAGCCGATACCGGCCTTCTTCTGTGCGAGTGCATTGCAAGCCACTGCTTTCCCAGGTGTGGTTTGCCGGTGTGAACAGTCCTAGTTCAACAGCAAGAATAATACAACAAGGGACCTTACGAGCTTACGAAGAAGAAGTTTTGAACTTATATCCTACACCTCCCCTTCCATCACCCTAACCCTAACTTTACAATAGCCACAGCTTAACCCCAACCTTAACCTCTTATATTAACCATTTCCCCTCCGCAGAAAATCCCTAAACCTTTTAACCGTTTCCTCTCCATTCCCACCAAGCAGCCTAGCCCTTCTTTGAACCGTCCCTCGCTGCAGCCTAACCCTAACCCTCCCCTTCTATTTACCATTAATTTCTTGTAGCCCCTCCCCCTGGTAGCCTAACCCAAACTTAACTTTCCATTAACCATTCCCATGCTTTTAAGATCCCTGGTCTGGCTAGTGCAGCATGCATCAGACACCACTATACTATAAAATGACCATCCTTTCCCATGTCCACTAGCATCAATTAGAAAAGTTTCGTAATTTTAGATCCAGTTCAACGTTATCCAGAAAATTCTGGTCATCGTCACTCTGTCCGCTGTGGCTTACTGACGTGTATGTTGCTGTTTCTGTAACACTAACATTTGATTGCTATCTCCTGGTCTTCAGCACACTCTGGAGTCTTCACCTTAATTGTAATGACTTCTTCATTGATTTCTGAAGAAGGTCAACCAGCAGCAAGTAAGGTCTGAGGTCAAACGTTGCAATTATCTTGGAAAGCTCTGATAACTGGATTCCAGCATGGGGCCGTGTAAACGGAGGCATTGGGCCAAGCTAGCTGTGGTTCGTTAATTCACATATCAGAAATTAACATACTGGCAAAGACCAGGCACAATCTAGTATCTACTCTCAGAATGTCATTGACCACATTAATAGCATTCATATAGTGCTATACTGGGAAACATGGGGATAGATCAGTTTAAATGAAACTAAATGAATATATTAACACATGGACATTACTGGATGAAGGCAGATTTACCAAATAATGTCAGCTGAATGCTTATATTTCTTGGTATAGATTAATTCACCAACTCCTCCTGACCAGGCATTCAAGAGATACAGTTACCGGTTTAACCGGGCTAATTCATTAATGATACAAACGACAGCTGTATTTAGTCTAAATGACCCTACTTCAGCAAGGAAATAATATCTAGAGGATTCTGATCCATGTCCGTCACGATCTCCATAGTACCAGTTACATCCGTCATTCTACATGGACACTCCAGTTGTGACAAAACAAGATGGCGGGATTGTCCAAAAAACACCATTGGGCTTATTTTCAGGGTAGGTCTTATTTTAATTAACATTAACATAGATTTATCCCCATCATGCCCCCCAGTCCTGCTTTTATACCCATCATGCCCCCCAGTCCTGCTTTTATACCAATCATGCCCCCAGTCCTGGGGAATTTTTGGGGTAGGGCTTATTTTGGATGGTTTTACAAAAATTAGGGTAGGGCTTATTTTCGGGGTAGGTCTTATTATCAGTATTTAAAATGAAACTGAAACATTGGATCTGATTGGCCATATTATTTTGGACATTCTGGATCAGAACCTTTATGTTTGCAATAATTTATATGTTGCAGATACTGAAAAACTGTGCCAAAATGGATATAATCTTAATAACTACTTGTTACCACTGAAGTGCCTTTCAGGTACGCAAAATTCTGTATTTCAGGGCTCAAAGTGGGTATTTTTAAGTGGGGGTATTGTGGAGGAGGGTATGGAGAAGATAATTAATCACAAAGACACAGGTATGAGGCTTAGCAAGGAAAAAGTGCCGTAACACCATATCGGTGTATACCGGCCCACTTAGAGCCCGGTATGCATAAAATAAACAAAATAGAGAATCACTAGAGCGAAACAGACGCAATTCAGGAGGAAATGTATTCCATTTATGTGAATTACTTTCGTAACTCTAGGTGTCTTTGGAGGGCGAGCGTTTGTCCTTGAAAGGGACACAGCCTGGTGACGTCAACGCAGACTTTGTGTGACAGACTCGAAAGCCTACTGTCACTCGCTTCAAGAAAACAAAACATCTTGTTATTAAAATCATCACACAGCCAGATATTTGCGTGAAGGGCCTGAAGATTTCAGGTTAAGGCACAGAAAAATGTACAAGTTGTTATTATTTCAATCAGATGGAGTGAGAATTGGATATGAGAAGCGATTCTGCAGATTTATCTAATCACAGGCACAGCGGCGGCGGCGGCGGCGGTGGAGGCTACCCCTCGAAACCAGACGGATGGGAATTGTCTTCTGGGGACCTGATTTCCTGACAGATAACAGGCAATGTGTAAATAGAATTTTTTTTTTTTTTTTTTGCTTTAATAATAAAGACTTGGTGAGATTGAGCGTTTTCTAGCTCGCTAATGGTATTTATTAGGTAACAGAAAATAGCAATTTTACCATCTGCCTGAGCAAAATACAGAATCCTCATTAAGATTTGCCGAAGTGCAGCTGCGGAGCCGCGCTTCAGCTGATAAAACTCCGGCTCATTTAATGCTCAAAATGACAAGTAAAACCTTTTGTGTGTGGTTTTATGTGAACGTCTGCAAACAAACGGCACCTTTTAATTGTAGAGGATCAGTAATATGACAGCCTAGAAAATATAAATCCCTGGTTAAAAGGAATTACGGGAAACAGAGCGCTAATCCGCAAGGTGCCATGTTCAATGGTCCTTTTACAATGGAAAATGTAATAGGAATGGTATAAAAGATTGGGATGACTTGTACTCTATTCAGTCACTCAAATCAACAGTTATGGATATTACGTAACACGCTGGCTCTGCATTGCGTGTATATATATATCAGGGCGTCATCAGGGGGGCGGCCGGGCCTACTATTCCAGGCCCAGCCAGCAGGGAACTTGCGCGCTGTACTGCCGACAGCGTTGCTGAACACTTAGACGCCATGGGTGGCCTGAAAGTTTGTGAGTCCCGAGCCTGGGTGATCATGGTGGTGGCCCTAATATATATATATATATACAGTATATATATATCCTTTGGTGTGACTATATATTAATACCTGCTCTGGTATCTATATATTTCATATCAATCTATCTGAAGTATGATTTGTATACTTTTAGGGGTATATTTACGAAGCGGGAGATTGCAGTGAGACTGAAAAGTGAGGATGTTGCCCATAGCAACCAATCAGATTCGAGTTCCCATTCTCCAGTGTGTAAAATGAGACAGAGAGCTTGAATCTGATTGGTTGCTATGGGCAACATCCCCACTTTCCAATCTCACCGCAATCTGCCGCTTAGTAAATATAACCCCTTAGTGTTTTTTTTATAACAGAGCACTTCACGAAACCAGGTCTAGAACCATAGACGTAGGAACTGGTGGGGGGGATAGGGGAGCAAATATGGAGGGGGAGTGTAAATATGGAGGGATCGCCGCTCACATAATGACAGGGGGACGCCCTATAAGTCTGTATGACAGAAAGTTATCATGATCACTCCAATGTATATATATCTCTATAGGTAAATAATAATAATATCTACTGCTATCTAAATATCTCATACTAGTCTATCTCCCCGTGTACAGCGAACGGCCTATAACGTCTTGAGTTGACTCCGCAGGAACCATAACATGTCTTCTATTGCAGCCTAGGAGCGTAACCATGTTATACCACACTAGAAAAGGTCGCGCACACATCGCCACTAATGCCTTCACACTGTTTCCCAGCAATTCCAGTCTGCTTTCTAGTCTAATGTAAACCTTTCCCTGGCTTTTATTTTATAATTAACCAGCAAGCGTTCCTTTAGCACGCCCGCCGACAGCTCTTCATACAATATTTGTATGCCCTCATTATATTTACCGTGACACAGCTGAGAATTAGATACATGTTACCCTGACAGGCGCAGTTATATATAGACGTCGTATAATTGTCTCTAATGTAAATTGGGTTCTGAATATGCCGTTTGCTCTCACAGCGGATCGCTTCTTTATATTACGGGGAAATGATACCTCTGATTAGACAAACACGAGTGTAATTAGGAGAAACTCTTGTAGGGAGTTGTGTTTTAAAGGTGTCACAAGGTTGTTTCATGGATTCCGAGTTAAAATGGAATATTAGTTACATTTAGTAATTGCATTAGAGAGAGAGAGAGAGTCTCAAGGGATTCATGGTGAATATATAGCTCTCGCTATAAATCAGGTTTGTGCTGTTATATTAGGTCCGCCGACTCTCCCGCCATGTCCAGGAGACTCCCGGATTTCAAGCAATTCTCCAAGTATCCCGAAGAGTCGACAAATCACCCTGGACTAAGGCAGCGATGTAATGTAAAGCCTAAATGCATAGACGTCATTGTAGTCTATGGGGGTATATTTACTAAGCGGTGAGATTGGAAAGGGGTATATTTACTAAGCGGCGAGATTGCGGTGAGATTGGAAAGTGGGGAAATTGCCAATAGCAACCAATCAGATTCAAGCTCTCAGTTTCATTTTACACACTGGAGAATGTGAACTTGAACCTGATTGGTTGCTATGGGCAACTTCCACACTTTCCAATCTCACTGCAATCTCACCGCTTAGTAACTATACCCCTATGTGTGGGTTTTCAGTATCAGGGCAGGGAAAGATTTAAATGTTACGCTAGGGGCAGGGAAAGGGCAGGTACGACTGCTGATTAGCATGGGATTTGACTATGCTGTCAAATTGACCAATGGAGGAGAGCAAGTGGCCTAAATATACCAATCAGCGGTAATGGAAAAGTGAAGATGTTGCCCATAGCAACCCATCAGATTCTACCTGACATTNTCTAGTATGTAATAGGAAACTGAAATAATAAGAAGAAAAATAATAATAAGAAAATTTAATGTTTAAAATAAACTGTTCTCTTCAGGTTAAGCGGCCCTCCTAGCCGCAAAATATACAAGAAATAATCTGTAGTATTTATTGTACTTCTATTGTAAATGGATGAAACCAAAAGTCGGCAGCCCTGATATAACCACAATTCTAAGCATCTTAATTAGAAAGTACTGATACATATTTCCATAACCAACTAACCTACTACACCAGTGGTTCCCAAATTGGGCGTTGCGGCTCCCAAGGGCCATTCTGAATGACAACATAAGGCCGAGTTATCTGTGTTGCCAGCCCGTTACATCCTTCTTACAGCGCAGGCACATAACACTGTGTACGACTATCAGGATCCCCGAAGAGTGAAAGTTTGGGAACCACTGACCCAGAGGCGTAACTAGACTTTGAGGGCCCCGTAGCAAAATAATTAATATAAATATAAACACACTACATACACAATACAATTACACTTCAAGCATCATAAAAGAGCTGCAGAGCCAGGTATGGGACAGCAGTGACAGAGAGTGGCGGTGGGGTGCTGTGGGTGCTATGGGGCTCCCCCTAGCAGCCGGGTCCCATAGCAGTTGCACCCCTTGCACCCTCCATAGTTACGTCACTGCCCTGACCTACACCAAGCTTTGGTTTCAGTCCAGTAAACCCTGCTCTACAGGCCATATGTGAACCGCTTGGTGGTTACTAGAGAATATGACTGTACATAAGCATCCATTATCACAAAGCATTTCCGTCACACAAAGAGGCAGCGGCGTCTATCCACCATAATTATGCATAATGCTCTCATTTGTTTGTGTTATGTCTTATTTTCTTTCTACTCACTAAATAGATTTATCAGCTCACAGAAGACCTGCCAAAGCTTACATGAAACTCGAAATGAAATAAAATGCTTTGATTGGGGTGGATGACTTGGTGAAGTTGGACACTGGTGTCTAATGATGTGTGGAAAGTTTTCCTGCTGTGACCGTTCTTTTTCTTACTATCTGCGGGAAAAGCTCCATCAAGATCAGAGAGGAGTTTGCAGCTCATTTCGAAGGGATACCTCCGCAGCGCACAGCCGCAGAGTCTGTCATTCAAACGGGGGGGATCTGATGTTCTGGGGGCTTGAGTTCTGTCAGCTGAAACAAGACGTTTCGAGACATCGGCTGTACATGGATTGTGTCATAAATGCTGCAACAGCGTGTATGGTGTCAGCTCTGAAGAGGAGCACAAAATGTTTTGTGAGAAGTCAATAAGGAAATTTTGCATCAAGAATGATTCTGTGACACATGGTTGCCATGGGCAACATCTCCACTTCTACTTTGCCGCAGTTTAGTACATATAGGCCTCAATGTGATATTTTAGACCACATATAGAACACCGTTTGTAGTATAGATTCAAGACCGGATTCCTGGTCTGGCAACAGGGGGGNCACTAGCGTTATCACTCACCAACTCATACATGTAGCCATGTCGGCCATGGCAACCGAGCATAGGGACGCTCACTCGTAAGAGTGTGTTTAATTTAAATCAGGGCTCGAAGTGGGCCGGTTTATGCGGTAAGGCATACCCTTCACCCGCTAAGCCCCACCCCATACATGAGTCTTCCCTCCTTCCTCTGGACTGGAACAAAAACAAACAGGTTGGGAAGGGGTGGGGCTAATGGAAGGGGGCAGGGCTTAGCGCCATACCGCCACCTTAATATCCCCACTTCAAGCATTGATTTAAAAAAAAAAAAATATATATATATATATATATATATATATATATATACACACATACAATATTTACCGTATATACTCGAGTATAACTGGGATAACTTATTGACTTGAGTATAAGCCCCCCCCAGTATTTCTGTCTATCACCGCTGCGAAAGGCTCGTGTCACTCATGTCACTGATGGATCATTACCCCCATAGGACTGCACTGACTCTGGTCAGCTTCTATAGCTTCTATATATCTTCCCCTATATGTCTCTATTGTCCCCCTGTTTCCTGCATGTGCAGGGTTAATATAAGACATATAAGGCAATGTAAAGCTCCTGTGCCATGCTATACAGCACACCATCATGNCTGTGCCAGCTCTGTNGACTCAGTGTGGNGTANGAGCGTCATGCTGCCCGTCAATGTCAGCACATCCCTACATCATGACACCAAAAAAGACTTTTTAGGCTCGAGTATAAGCCGAGGGCATAAAAAATTCATCTTATACTCGAGTATATACGGTATTTATCAGCAATTCTGGCATCTTTCAGCCATCAAAAACTAAAGAATTAGGATATGAGAGGATGTGAGCAGAAAACCAATCCAGTGTTTTATTCTCTCCGAACTATACTGTACTGAATGTGATCCTAAATCTGGTTTGCTTATAGTATTTTCCTAAAGTGCATGGCAGTATCCAGACACTTCCATCATGCCCCGCTCAGACTTTCCAGGGAGAGACGCCCGTACACAGGCAAAGCGCTGATGAGTGAGGGGGAAGTCAGGCTTTGGCGCCAGGTATGACCCTGTTGCTGACATTGGTTGTTCTTAGATGTTAATCCTTCTTTAAATGGATTTTAGCAGATCCCATTTAATCACCGCGTTTACCTCATTTCCTTAGCCCTGCCACATGGAGCAGGATGAATAATTCACAATCTTGTAGCAGATATCAAATGAGACTATTACTCTTAGAGCTGGCACAGTGATTTAAACATTTCAAGAGAGCTCAGTTCATTAATATCATAGGGGAACACAGGCAATTATCGTGTCGCAGTCATTTGTATCATGAACCCACTTATAAGAAACACATTTATTCCCTTATTGTAACAGACATAGACCAGCATTAACGGCACATTGTAGAGGTATAGGTAGTAATGGCATAAAAAAGGATTCATCATAGTGCTTTATTTCCCCGACACTGGTCTTTGGGTCACAATGAATCATTGGAGTGGATTTTCACGTGCAAAATTGTCCATATGCGTAGAAACAGCACTACAGGATCCTGGTGGTCTCCTCTCCTGGCAGTGATATGCACAGGACTATCGCTCAGATGTAATGCGGCAATCGGGATCCTCTCCATACTGTAACTCATCAATCCTTATCTCTATATATCTGCACACGAGATTAGACAGAATACGCTGTTATGTCGCTCTGGTATGTCTAGTGGTGTAAGTATTTACTGGCACATACACCACAGATATAGCAGCTGAACCGGTTGAGAGCAGCAGTTGAATTACTTTTCTAAGTGACTGCATTTCAATTTTGGAGAGGGAATTATTGTTGATCATTGATATTTCCTAACAGTTCAGAATGAAAGGTATTCTGTATTTGTGTGCTATAAGCAAACACTATGTATTTCTCTATGTAATGGTTCGTCCTGTTTCTTGTTAATGCTCCTAACTTTGGATCAGTTCTACAGAGTTGGCAGTGTCCTGTCCAGCTCTTAGGTGGGTAGATGAGAGCAGAACTAAGGGTGGTATAAACACCTCCCTTTGAATGCAAGAGACATACAATGGCAGGGCCCGGCCTTAAAGCTTCAACATGGGAAGTCTGGACAATTAATGAACAATCAAAATTGACATATCAATTGCCATACTGCTCCTAAATGATCTATCCTACATAATTTGCGAGGGGGGGGGGGGGATGCCCACATTGCAAATCCGGTTCATTGTCATGATAGGATTTGGAAGGTGAAAATCTAATGCTGGTCATATACATGTGCGACTATTGTTGTGGTACATTGCTGTGTGCGATGTATGGGAAGCCTCCTGCGACTAACCTGAATACTGCCGTGCTTGGCATGATCGCACCCCTATCGCATAAGTCTATGGCCAGCATTAGGGTTTCCAATCAATCAGTCCTTGCCGTACACTTCACATTAATCGTCCCCATCCGCTGACAATCAAATGATTGGCCAGATCCTATCCAGTCCTAATCAGTTACATGAAACCCCATGCAAACTGCACTCACCCACCAATGAGAACAAGTGTTGCAGGTCCAAATCAGAGTCCCCCTTTCTGTGTTTTATAGTGCACCTTTGTAAGTAATTGTAGGCAAAAGGACAGAATATCCCAGTTCAGCACCACAGGTCTGGACAGCGACCTGTCGTAACAGCTACAGTATATGGCAGGCAGCAATCTCCAACCAGAATTGGGTTAGCGCTCTTGGGATCAATGCTTTCCCCATAGTTAACCCATTGGTGCCTGTTGCATGTTTGTCATTTCTTTCCCATCTTTTGTGCTGTGCCCTATAGCACAATCCTCCAACCTCCAGGCCGGGTAGCTCCTGCAGACACTGAAGTTTGTGGCTATGCGGGTTATTTATGAATTCTGCTGGCTAGTTGCGGATGCAGCATGGTGTTGAAAGCAGCATTGGATTTCAGATTGCTTGTATTGACAAAGTAAGCAGATTGGATTGGACATATGGGGTTGGTGTCTGTTTGGCGGAACCTCACAATCTTCCGACTTTCCTGCAATCAGATTCCAAGCAAAATATTTGCACAAATCCTTTAGCAGGGAAACATAACATACAGAAGCCTGAGCATTGGCATTGTGACCACTCCTACTTCCTACAGCCAGGGCTTCTGTTTTCCAAACCAAGCGTATAGAAATTTCTGGACGTACTGGATAAACATGCATTAAATGTCCCATATGCATTAAAAGGGAACGTCCAGGACTGATGATATGTCTCTGGACACCCTAGCTAAAGCTTTAGCTCATCAGACTCTCTTCTAGTCCCCCAGCCAACCTTTTCATTGCTTACTTGCACAGATCCAAGAGACATGAAGGCTGAGTGGCTGAGGGGCTGATCGGCTGAGCGGTTGAGCAGCAGAGTGGCTAAGTGGCTGAGCACTGGGTGGCTGAGCGACTGAGCGTTGAGTGGCTGAGCACTGAATGGCTGAGTGGCAGAGTGGCTGAGTGACTGAGTGGCTGAACGGCAAAGTTCCACCTGGGCAAAACCATCCTAAACTTCTGGGGGAGTAACATTAATGTTATTCTGTGGATGCAGGGAGAATACTTTCATTTTACATTTTGATAGTGACCAGCGTTACACTGTTATTATACTTTGGCTAGGAACCATCACCTTTCTTCTTTAATACTGTTTACAACAGATTTGCCTCCCCCTACAATTAAACATGGTATTGCTCAGGTGGAATTCTGAATCCAGGGGTCCCAGATATTCCATCCTGGTAATACAGAGCTTGTTTCCTAAAGCTCAATCCTAACTATTTAAAGACCCCCCCCCCCCTTCCCTTGTAGGTAGTTTGGATCCAGTTCAAGATGCTCAAATTCCCAACGTCTTCTTAATAATTGTAAATAACAATAGGCTGAGCTTAAATTCCTGGTGCTGCTCTTAACATTCCCAGGATGTTATCACCTTTAACTGATTGTTTCATTTTCTTTCTGTGGAACTACATAATGCGGTTTGGTGCTTAAATTCTAGTCAAACTTATGAAAATCATTTATGTGCAAAAAGCGACCCATTCATATGAATTAACTGTTAAAATCCTGGAGAATTCATATTATCTGCAAGTCGTTGGGTCACATATGCTTCTGCAAAATCTCCTGCACAAGGTCAATGCACGTCGGTAATAAACGTTTGAGTGGTAAGTAAATGTTCTATGAATGAATATAATTATGCATCAATTATGTATTAAACATCAATTCCGTTAAATTGCTAATAATCTGATTTTGCCATTTAACATTCTTAGAACCCATAAAATCCTGCGTGCTGCATGGGAGATTCCAGCCTTATTCTGATACTGATGTATCTTATATGTCACCCGAAAATTTAGGCAGTGCTCCCAGGAATCCTGGAATAACAGGCAAAATTCCCGGTGATGGAAATCACTGCCCGATTGATACTATGAATGGGTGGGACTTGATGACGTCAAGCCGACCCATTGATATCAAATGTATTGGATTAACTGTGTAGGAGGCAGGGTTTAAGTCGTGTTTTGCATAAATTACACCTTCTGATCCACCCCCAAATTTAGGCAGTGCTCCCGGGAATCCTGGGAAACTCAACCCATTCATATCAAATGTATGGGATTTCCTGTGTATGGGGCAGGGTTTAAGGCGTGTATAAATCACACCTTCTGATCCACCCCCATTTTGCCGACTTTTGTTTTGTCCCAGAAGGGAGAATGTAAGCTTGTGAGCAGGGCCCTCTTCCCCACCCATTCTATCTGTTACCCAATTTTTCAAATTGTAAAACGCTACGTAATCTGGTGGCGCTATATAAAAACCTGTTAATAAATAAATTAGGTGTACACATTCCACAGTACCTTAATCCCTGTCCGAATCACTTCTCAAAGACGCCATATGTACGTCGAGTATCTTCAAACGCGGGATGCATTCATTTTGTTACGGTCTAGAGGAGGTGATTTTTGCCTTTAATGAAAATGTTATTTTAAATCCCATGGCGTTTCTGCACTTTATTATTCTTGACGTTTTATCGGCAATTCTCGGGAAGTATGACCAAAGCACGTAATATTCATTAGTACATTTCTCCAAGCCCTTCCCAGCACCACCCTTGCCCTCTCCCTGTGTATAAATAGACAGTAATTACACACTTGCACAATTTATTTCCATTTTGTGTGGGCAAACAGACAGCAGCGAGAATTCAAAGTGTAACAATAACATGACAGCAAGGGAGTCGAGTGAAATTTGCAGGCTTATTGAGCCAGCTAGGAAGGGAAATCATAGCAGTGGACAATCCGGAGGTTATCCAGTAAGTAGCTCGGGGTCAGGTCTTTCAAGCTTCAACCTAATATTGCAGCCAGCTCAGGCGTTCCATAAACCAAGCTGAGGTCGCGGAGGTTAAAATGTCTCCTCTCTCTCAGGGACTTTAAAAATGAGTTGCCATTGTGAGTTCTTACATCTGTTCAATGCCTTGGCCCTGATCCCATTTCTCTGACNCCAGGAACGGAGTTTTAATTCCCCCCCCCAACCCCCATTAAAAACTCAAAGCATTTGTCATGTTGTGTTTTCAGCGCAGAGGCTTTTGTAATCCATTGTAAGTTCGGAGTAAACATGCAATGCATTATACACACAACAGACATGAGCCCTGTCAACTAGGTCGCATCAGCCTCAGCTAGTCATCGGTGCCACCTTTGGTGGGAAAAGCAGCTTCCGCTATTGTTCCTTTCAACCATGAATAACATTGACTGACACATGCTGGATATACTGTACACAAAGGGAAGATATACCATCATAGCATGCCAGCCAGGGCCGGCTGGCCATCTGGCACTTCTGGCAAATGCCAGATGGGNCACTGGAGTGATGGGCCGCTACTACCGCTGCCGGCTAGAAAAAAGGAAAATAATTATCAGCATATTGGTGGATATCTCTAGGTGGGCATGTGTGCATTAAATGCCAGGGTTGATTTTTAGTTCCAGTCCGGCCTTGAAGTTGGCTAAACCTAGAACCTCTGTTTACAGAACAGGTTTCGTCTACCCTCCTACCTCTGCAAAAGGAGGGGGAGAAGAGAGTTTTGGATGTGGAGCAGAATAGTCCCGCCCCAAATAGTTGGAATATCCTCTACAGCCTCTCATTTCCCGTCTCACAACCTAACCCTCAATCTCCTGCAGCCTAACCCTAACCTTACCCTTCTTACCATCTAACCCTAACCCTCTATCTCCTGTAGCCTAACCCTAACCGTACCATTCTTACCATCTAACCCTAACCCTCTATCTCCTGTAGCCTAACCCTAACCGTACCCTTCTTACCATCTAACCCTAACCCTCTATCTCCTGCAGCCTAACCCTAACCTTACCCTTCTTACCATCTAACCCTAACCCTCCATCTCCTGCAGCCTAACCCTAATCTTACCCTTCTTACCCTAACCCTAACCCTTTATCTCCTGCAGCCTAACCCTAACCTTACCCTTCTTACCATCTAACCCTAACCCTCTATCTCCTGCAGACTAACCCTAACCTTACCCTTCTTACCATCTAACCCTAACCCTCTATCTCCTGCAGCCTAATCCTATCCTTCCTCTTCTTACAGCCTAACACTCAATGCCCTGTAGCTGAAACCTGACATTCTAAAAGCTTAAACCTAACCCTCCATATTCTGCAGCCTAACTGTAGCCTTCTTCTTCAAATAGCCTAATCCTATCTCTCTACTGCCTGCAGCCAATCCCTACTCTTTCACTTACTAACCATCCATGTCCAGCAGCCTAACCCTACACTTCCTATAAGACTAACCTTCCCCTTTCTATAAGCCTAACCTTTCACTTTCTCCTGCAACAGACTTCTCGTCAATTTACAGATTTCCAATTTTCCAATCATTAGGATAAAAAGTTGCAAAATCTCAGTATGGACGTTCTGCGAGCAAGGCACAGCGGCCTCCTACTTCTATGCAGAATCCAACAGGAATCCGACCTAGCACCTCAATCACTGCCTTTGTGGCAACCCTCAACGCTAGACCAATGAGTGACAGCATTTATTTCTGGTTGCAGCCCGATTGGATGACTGGAAACCCTTGTGTACGTCCGCCGAAGGAAACGAAACCGTAACCTGACAATGCTACCGGATAACAGATCTATTTCTGTAGCCGTTCTCCATTGAATTATTCTTCCGACATTTATTTCCAAGGTCATTAACATACAACAGCTGTTACATTTTCTCTCCAGCCTTCGGAATAATATTATGGTACGCTTCCACATTTTTCAAATCGATCACGCACGGTAACTAAAATGTTACCTACGACAGGAAGGCTGTCCATTAGAATTAGTCGAAAATTGCCATATTTTAGTGCATGAAATATAAAGAGGGACGTTAAGCGTTAATGGCGTGGAGTTCACGGCCCCTCTTTCCACTTTAAATACAGATGACATTTTCTGCAGGTGAGCCGCTCATCCAGCTGCGATGTTTCTGCCGCCGCATTAAATATTTAGGCCCTTGTCAAAATGTTGTAATGATTCCTTCCTTGAGCGGCGTCTATTAACTATGTTTCCAAAGGTCGACGCTGTTATAGGTATTTCCCCAACCCAAAGTCTCCAGCCTGTTGTGTAGTTGCTTTTCGCCTCGTACAAACACATCTGCTCTTAAGGGGAAGATAAGGCATAGGAAATGACGGCAGATAAGAGCTCTGGGCTCACCTGATCTTCTTGTCACAGACACTTATCTAGCAGTTGCTGCAGTGGAAGGTCAATGTTTTGATTGAAATATAGAGAGATATCTCCGGCATCTTCATCATATTTCTGTGTTTGCCTGGCATACCTTGTTTATACTTTGCCTTTCGTTGCCTTACAGATCCATAAAGGAAAGTCCATTCGTGTTAAATCACATTCCCCCGTCTGATCATAAGATGATTTGAAGTGTATGGTTGATGACTTCTGGTGTAGAAATAGCTGACTTGTATCAATTCAGATTGAAAAGACTGTAATCCAGGTTCTCGCATGCGGCTCTCTTCTCCACTGGCTACGAGGGAACGTGGCAGATAGCCAATACTACAGCTCCGGCTTTTGTTGCAATAGTGGAACCAATTTAATCCTAAATCTAAGCGGTCACTCTATTATCCAGAGTTCTGTTATCATTCATTGTGCTGGTTGTATTTAAAAGGGCAATCTTATTAAAGGTACAGTACAGTGCGGGGCTTATTAGTCTGTATGCTGGGCTTGCATTTAATTCAGTTTCTCTTTAAAAATTCAAGCAACACAATTATGACAATAGGACAACGCATTTCGCACAATCCAGAGTGGAGCATACGCTGGCTGGTGTAACATACCTAAAGCTAATCCTAAGTGCCAAGCTCAGTCTTAAGCTGCTGGTCTCTGACAGCTTAGAGTTTTGTGGATGTCCCCCCACCCACAATATTTTAAAGAAGACCTTTAAATAATAACTCCCCCTGACCCTTCCCCCCCCCCCAAAAAAAAAAAATTGTTACATGATGAGATCCAGATATGTTTGTCTGTGTTCTGTAATGTCTTGGAAATTCTGCATTTGGTAACTATATTTTGTCATCATGCATCCTGTGGTTTTATTCTTTGTGCNTCAATCACTGAATGCAATAAATACAGTTTACAAAAGAGAACAAGGAACTGCTGGCATGCTTCCACCGCTATACTACATATGTGTTTCCAGACTTGAGGTCAGTCAAAATGTCGACAGTCATAATGAAGTCACCATAGTGTCAAGAGGTCGAAATGTCGACGGGTCAAATTGTCGACGGGTCAAATTTTATACCAGATCCGTTCCTAAGAATGGCAAGTTACAGCAAAGGATAGGGTTGGCCAGTGTAGTGGAAATGGATGTGGTCAAATATACCTGATCAGGTGATAGCATATATAGAGTATATGANAATCTACAGTTGAGGTATTCAGGGTGTTCTCTCTTGGCTGCTAGTTAAGGAGTATTATACAGTATGCTAATATTGAACAAAGTTCCATTTTATAATCATGTTTATACAGCCTAATGTACTAATTTACAGCTGAACCAGGGGATAGTAGCACGTTCTCACTTATGGGCTTCGCTTCCCTTTTCTATACTTCTTTTAATTAAGCAACAGTCTCTAGCGAGTTAACCTATTAACTATAAATTGCTATTGTGCTACGTTCTGCTGTAGAACGAAATCGTGTTGTTATGCTGTGGAAATTCTTTCCCTAATAGATACTTTGAATGTGGCAATTGTGCTAATCATCTACACAACACCATGAAGAGCCCACGTCCAATCACGGTCCAGGATGATAACTCCACTGCCTCTCCGCCCGTGAGGAGCATGCGGTGTGTGATTCTGACCAGGGTCAGCTCCTCGGGAAGCAGAAAATTGAGATACTACTTTTTATATATTTTAAGTATAGCGTTTTATATGCCTCTTGGTCTATTGGTTAGCTAGCATTTGTATTGTGGCATTTTCACTTAAATGAATGGTGGTTTTTTTGTTCCTGTAATGTCTCAATACAATATAATTAATCAGAGCAAGAACAGTTTTACTGCAGATCACTACTATAAAATGCAGAGTATAAGAACAGAGCTACTTTTAAATGCAGCCAATCAACAGTACAAGGACAGGGCTAGACTATAGATTAGAACATGGCTGGACAAGCAGACCCTTTGCTAATCAATGTTAGTGGATACCATTGCTGGACAATAAAAAACAACCAAATACATGCATGAAAACATACGTTTAATTACTTATTGCTGTAAATAAAACAAATAAATCCCAATGTTCACTCTAATAAAATCTCCTTACGCTGAAGAATACAGAATCAAATACTTTGATTCTGGTTTTATTTACTGTACACATACTATCTGTATTATTTAGACGACTGGATCGGATCCAGACTTATGCAAAATGGTTGTACTCCTGTTCGCAAGGAGCAGAAAACATCCTCGTGGGTGCGTCTATGGATGATCTTGATGCATACTTTCATACTAGAAGTCTTACTGACAGCAGAATGAGATGGGATACTTACCCCATGTGTGCTAAGTGGGAAGGTGCCAAATTTGAATTCTACAATAAGGACATTTAACTACAGTATGTGCTATGCAGACTGTGCACCATCCCAATTTCCATGCTGAAACACCCACCCTGGCATGGGACGCAGGCATCCCATACATAGCCACAGCCTCTGCCGACATTATACATGGCTATGGATTGCATTGGCTTTCCAGCATTAAATAAACCCATTGCCATTATTTGTTATCATTGGCCGTGCATGATAGTGGCTGCCGCTATAACGTCTGCTTTTCTATCGAGCAGAGGCTGCGGCTATGGAAGTTAGAAATGTATACCGTNAAAACAAAATTAGAGTTCAATTTTCCTAGCTCAACTCTAATTCATAGTTTACTCATAACTCATATTCAGTATGTGAGTTCCATATGTAAAAGTAAAGTATTTCCCTGTATGCAAAATAATGAAAATAAACTTACACCCCTCGCATTAAAACATGGTTTATCCCAGATCTACACTTATGAGACACTGTAGGTATGAATCCTTCTTCNTATTAGTATATATTGTTTTGTTAATTTCTTGCTTTTTACTGTAAAAGTACTAGGCAAAGGCAACCATTATTTAATACTACTCAGACCGCAGTTATCATGCAAAAGAGAATGCAGGAGAATGGGATATTAATGAAAGGGTTAAGCTTTATTGGGTATTTTAGAAGATGGATTAGGAAATTATTGCTATGTAATACTTTGCGAATTACATTTGGATAAAGGGTCCCATAATTTCTTTTATTCCTGTGCAGGTGAATGATGGAAGATGAAATATTGGGAAGTGAAAGCTTTTAAATTAATCATTTGCAGATATTAAAGACAGTCCATAACTCAAGAGCAATGTATTACAAGTTTCACATTATCCCGTCTGGGAGAACAGAGTTTCTATCAGCAGTGCTATTATACCATTCTCTATTTGTCATTATGTATTGTACAGGAAAATAGAGCCAGAGTTTAATCAAGCTCAGGACATTAAATGCATAATATAACTGATTTAGTTCTATTCCAAAGTTATAGCGGGGCAAGAGAGTTATGGAAACATATAGTGTATATGGAATGACCCTCAGCCATTCTCTGATGCCCTGAGTATAGGTAACACAAAGTAATAATAATAATAATAATAATAATATAATAATACTAATAATAATACTAATAATAATAATAATAATAAAAAATAATATTCTCGACTTGGGGCTTTTAACACTGTACCACATTACAGTATATTAAAAGAGCTGGAAAATTTGGCATTGGAATGGCCAATAGGGTTGTCGTACATTAAATCCATTCTGTAATTGGTATTATCAGTGTAGTTCCCCAGGTGTCTTTGCCTATTTGGACAAACCAAGGTTTTTAAATGGACTAAACTGCGATATTGAAAAAGTGGAGATATTGTCCGTAGCAACCAATCAAACCTCTCAGTTTAATTTTACATACTGGTGAATGTGAGCTTGATTGGTTGCTGTGGGCGACATCCTCACTTTTCCTCAGTTTAGTTAATTTAGGCCCAGGAGGAGGTAAAAATGACTTATGATCTAGGTAAGTAGTCTACAACCAGCGACTCTGAAGCCGTATGCGTCTTTTTAAGCCGTTTACTGCTGCTCCCTCCATTAGGGTTACCACATATCCGGTATTACTCCCGACAGTCCAGTATTTAAGACCTGCATCCGGAGGGATGGCATTCCCAGACTATACATTGTCCTGGAATTAATCTCAAAACCCAATGAAAAAGCTGTGTAGCCATGGCAAATACACAGTGCCTGGACCCAGCAACCAATCATATACCAGCTCTCATTTTACTATTACAACTAGAAAATGGCAACTAGAATCTGATTGGTTGCCACGGGCAAGATCTGTTTCTTACCTGCAGTTTAGTAAATCTAACCCCATATCTCTTTAGAACCAACATGGATATGGTGACTACTTTATATATGCATATGATAAAATATTATATTACTAGATGACAGAAATCGTGTTAATATTAGTGGTGGACATCACATTTCCATGTCATATTTTCTTTTTGCTGGAATATAATAGCTTTTACCTAGCTCTGCTCATAACCATCAGCAAAATCAAATTCCACTCATTAGCGCCTGCAAAGCCCTTGGATCTCACCAGCTCCTGAATGCTGTGCACATCGACATGATTAAAGTCTACTGTCCACTTGGATCTTTTACCATCTTTGATATTAGATGAAAAGAAGACATCGCTGACATTGCTTCCTACTGTAGTGGAAACGCTAACTTCCGCAAGTGTTATGAGAATATCAAATGCTCGTCGTATTAATGTGTTTGTGTGGATCAAACTCATCTTCACTTTAGCTTTGTTAATGTATGCTTTAAGTTTTTTTTTTTTTTTTACACATCTTTGATTTGTTTTATCCTTTTAGTACATTTTTTTTTTGGTGTAATATATTTAAATGTTTTATAACTCTATTGTGTTCATTAGTCATGCATTGTTAAGATGTTAAAAGGATGATCGCTGGCAAGATCTGAATATAAGTAGATCAAAAACTCTTCTCGCATCTAACGTGATTCGTTTAAAAGTTTCCCTAGGCAAATATATTACCTCGAAATTCGATAGAAAAGATATTACATTTCTTGTGAATGGCTGAAATGGTGCACAGCCCAAATAAAAAAAACACTGAGGCACTATTGAGGAAATACAGGAACTACAGGTTACATAGAGAACTACAGGTAACATAGAGAACTACAGGTAACAT